>CAMTDV010000009.1:65979065-66269065 GCA_947069175.1 Scalesia atractyloides | reverse complement strand
CTAATAGAATAGGCAGGCCCTTTAGAGAGCAGTAGAATGTTGGGTTAGCTCTGCCTTTAAGTGATAGGGGGTGAGGGGAACTGCTCAGAAATGTCTTAGTTGGTTGAGGAGTGACCGATCCGGTCAGTCAAAAAAAAAAAACAAAAAAGAAAATAAAGAGTGACATCGGACCTTATTGCCTCTCGTTGCTTACTTTAAATCGAGTCACTTCGTCTATCCCCTTCCATCAACAGAAGTCTCGGCTATAGCTATAAGAAAGTGTGGATATTTATTATCCCACACTAACCTATATTTCCAGCATTTAGCTCCTAAAACCACTGAAAGGGTCAATGCAGTTCCCCTCCCTTCATCATAAGGGGCAGTTTTAACCGCTTTCTTGTCCACGGCCTTTTCTTTTAACCCCGGAATCGGATCGGGCAGGAAGTCCTTGCTCTGCGTTCCGTCAACCGTAGATGAAAACAGAGCAACTACTAGACCATCCTAAACAACATTTAATAGACACCTACGCCAAAGCAAAGCATCGGTACTCGTTGAATCATCTAGTTTTTACAGATGTCATTTGAAATATCATAATAGAATAAAAAAGATTCCGTTCGATCTCTTTCTGTAATAAGGGGATTTATCCTGCCAACAACAGTCTATTCTCTTTCATCGGTCTATGTATGGCAATCGGTCATTTCTTTCTATCTTGCTTGGTTACCGGTCTTACTGTCTTAAAAGATATCGATTTCTGTCCTTTTTCTGGTATCGCTCTAATAGGTCTAAGCTGTCTTGTTCAAGCATTGGCAATACGTCCACAAATACGGATTCCCTCCTTATAAAGAGTTGCCATGTAGTTTCATTCTAGCTCATACCCTTTCACCGCCTTCTCTAACCCCATTCCCTGTAAGGATATTTAGTTCCCCTTTGCTACTCCATCCTGCTCTTAGACTAGGCTTTGTCAATTCGCCTTACTTAAGGGGTGAAATCACCCGATGCCTTCATTGAAGTACTTCCTTAGCTTAGGAGAGGATGTCCTATTGCCAATTGGAGGAAGCAAGAAAAAGGTATTTAGCAGCTAGAAGTGTACTACGAAAGAGGAGTTCTTTGACTTGACTCGCGGTTGATCTTTAGAAGATTAGGTACAAGTCTGAGGCCAGAAAAGAGAAATCAATGCAATTGAAGCAAGTAATGGAAGCCCTTACAGAACAACTACTGCGAGAGCCTTTACTTCCTATATAGATAGAGACTTTCACTATCGGCATTGGGTTAGGTTGCATCGGTTGTTAGCCCCACATGGGAATCAAGAAGGAGGTTAATGGGATTACCCCCAGAACTAGAAGGTTAGATAAACCAGTCTGATGGTTGCCTCTCCCATCTTTGATGTACAATATGTCGAAGCTATTGACTATGAAATGTGAGTCTTCAATTAGTTGCTTTCATAAAAAGTATCGGAATGAATAAAAAAGCTTCATCGAAAAGAGAATGAGTTAAAGCAAAAGCCGCGGCAATAATCAAAGTAGTTCCATATTCTCGAGTACTAAATAAAAAAGAGGTGTACTTCTTCTCAAGTAGTATCACCGGCAACTAAAACAGTCTTCTACCGTAATTAGTCCCGGTGCCGATGCATTCTTTGAAGGTTTAGCAAAAGCCCTCCTAAAGTATCAAGTAGGACATCATCTACTGCTTGATCACATTCCTCACGGAACACTTTATCTATTTGAATCTCCAACTTAATAAGATCAAGTTCGAATCGAAAGCGGTAGGTACCCCCGGGGCATGGATTCCCATAAGGCCAACCATGGGACTGAGTCAAGGCCTACTAGCTACCTCTCGCCTTCTCCCACTTCTCTTATAAGGTGCGCTTATTCATGAGGCTGATTCGTTTCTCCTTACATTACAAGAAAAAGACTAATAGAAAGCATGGAAAGCGGGAAGAATAGTCCTAGTTTGGAGGATTAGGCCCAGCTTCCAAGGCTGATAGGATTTCACTCAACTCATCAGTCTTAGGCCTTAGCGGGATTGCAACACTAGACTAAGAGACTGGAAGACTTTTTTCATCATTTCCTACTTTCTTTACGGACTAGGGCGAATCGCAAGCAGACATAATGGAAATGGAAGGCTTGGACTGGACAACAGCGAGTCGGGCGTACTCGACTACTTGAACAGGGACACGCAGAAGCCAATTCTCCAACACACGTACAATCTATTGAAAAAAAAGGGACGAAAGAGAAGAAAAAGGTAGTTTACTTGCTTAGTGCTTGTGCGCTAAGGGAAGAAAGATCGAAAGTCGAAACTTTCGAAAGCGCGCTCACTCTTCTCAAAATCTCTTATCTTAAGAGAAGAAAGATCTACGCTACGAAAGGAGCGAACGGATAGAGCATAAAGAGCTTACTTATAAGGTACGAGCTTAGAGCCTTGCGTCACTCTGGTATGCTAATCACTTATAAAAAATTTATATACACTTCAACGATGAACTGTTCCGCGTGAAGTTGGGATTACTTCTCCCTAAATATGATATTCTTTTTGCGCTCTTGGTCTTCGAACTAATCATTAATGGTCGGCTTCATTGGTACCCTTTCGGTATGCGTTGCGAACACTTTCATTTTGAGCATCTCATTTTCTCTATAGAAGCAAAACTCGAACGGTAGAAAAGATGGTCCAACTACATAACTTTTTCTTTTTCATTACTTCCATGGTCGTGGCTCGTGGCACGGCAGCACCATACTATTGAAATGGTTCGTCAGTAGATATGTTTCCACAGGTGCCCCTTCTTCTAATGGTACTATAATTCCTATTCTTATCCCTTCAGTCTCTCTTTTGGTCTATCTACATTCCAGGAAATTCATACGCTCCACGGACGGAGCAAAAAGCGGAGTCTTCATTAGAGCGAGCCAACCTATTCTATTATCATACATCCTTGGGAGAAGCTCATCCGAAACTAGAGCTAGAAAGGCCTTATTTCGTTTCGTTCATGTTCTTCATTTCCTTCTTATCGAAAAAAGGGGGATTTCTCATATTTAGAATCTTTCTGCGGTGTGCTCTGTTTACTATTCTTTCGTACTTTTTCTCTTTACCACGCGATAGGTCAGCGAAGCGTGAGCGGGCGCGGAGAAGGAAAGGCCAAAGACTTCGGCCTAACGGGAATGAGCAAGGACGAAATGACAAGATGAGGTGCCCTGGGTACCCCCATTTAGAAAGAAGGGTCGAAGTTTTTGGGCCTGTAGCTTTACCCATCCCCCCTTCGTCGGGTGCTGCTTGTGTGGGGAGTGCGCCACTTGAATCGGGCTTGGAGCTCTCACCTTACCAACGAGCCGACAGCTGATGGCTGTTGGTCACGACTACTACAAAAAAGCTCCAATGAAGAGGAATATTTCACATGGAGGAGTGTGCATCTTTATATTGGATGTTCTTCTGTCGTGCGACCCGGCGGCTTATGTGTGACCTGTGGCCCACGCCTCCTATTTGTTCAGGGCGGGCGGCGTGAACTCTGATTCGATCCGGTATTCAATCCCGCCGTTGAGATGCTCAGTTGACTCCTTAACCTTGATAGGAAGATGGCTTCTTCAATAATTCGTGCATAAGGGTAAGGAACTTTGGATGAACTAATGCGAATGGGTGTAAACCATTGCTGCTCGGAAAACACCCAGGGTTGACTACACTGAGAGACACGAAAGGGCAGGTAACGCCAGTTGGCAAAGTGGCGTTAAGCATCCCTAGCGGTATGAAAAGAGAGGTATCATCTACATGCGTACCGCTCCTCGTGGAGTAGATCCCGCATCCAACCAAGTTTTTGAACAGGGAACGGGATAATTCCCACTACCGCTGTCGGGCCGTGAGCACGGTGGGGACAGGCTTCCCAAAAAGCTAGCCCGGGCCGGGGTCAGCATAGGATGAAGGGGACGACCCTAATGTTGTGTTGGCAAAGCCAACTTCTTGGGTTTCGGGCGGAGAAAAGCGGACGTGGGGACTCGGGTCGGGGCGCAACGTAACTAAGGGATTCCATTTAGGGTGAGACAAAATGGGCGGCCACGGGCGGTCTGGTGTCCGAGCCGATTGGTCAGACGACGACTACTTCATTTATTAGATTAGTATTAGCCGCCTGTCCCGGAATGGAATGAGATGGAATAGAAAAAAATGGGAAGCGCTCTCGGGTAGGTTTTTTGGGAGGGATAAGCTTGTGAAGAAGGAAGCTTATCCCCGCCCCGACTGTCAGCTCCTGGCTCTCTCCATCTCTCCTAAACTTCCCCCGGGTTTCGGCCCGAGCTGTATGAGGCAGAAACTCATCCCACTTATGGTTCGGGGGCCGAGCCCCATCCCAGCAGTAAGGGTGCGGCTTAGGTTAACTAACACAAAGAAGATACAGTTCACTCAACGATTGCCTTTGGGTTCCGAACTCCATATGGGGAAGGAGCGTTGTTGTTTGCAAGGTCTCGATTATTTACATGGACCCACTTTTCATTCAATTTGTGGGAATTTTCTGATCTATAAACCGTCCCTAACTAACGATCGGCTCATGTTTGAGGATGATGAATCATTTCGTGTTGACTTATAAACTTTCCGGCCTCATATGAGAATGGAAAACTGGAGCATTTTCTGCATCGGTGGATGAAGAATCACGAACATAAGAAATTCTGGTTGACCATGCTCCCAGTAAAAAGATACTTTCAAGAAACGACAAACACGACTGAAGTGGCTATACATACAAATCCATTTACGGATCTATATGCTCCGATTGGAACTTCCAGTTCCAGAACAGGTGGCTGGTATACAACCATAATGAAACTGCCTTTTATTTTCTTTATTCGGATCGGATTTATGTTGGCTTCATTGGGGGGATCGCGTAGTTTGTTACGTCAGCTCCAAAAGGATAAGTTGCATTGGAATCGATAAAGTTAAGTGTAGTTCATAATTGCATAAAGGGAGGAGAAGTAGCGGCTGTAGCGCGTTGAGGCACTTCTTCGACGGTTACCGTACGCCCAGCCTGCCGGCCCACTCTGAAGAATTCATAGGTCGGCGGGCGGGCGAGACAGAATGGACGGGCACTACTAACCAAGACAAGCCCAGTTCCCGCCAATAGGCGCTGGTAGCTTGCTTCCAAGCCTTGCCTTATATGATAGTTGTGCCCATGGCCCGAAGGAGCCTTAAGCACTTGTACAATGCTTCAAGTCAAGGCTCCCTCCCACTCGTTGCCCAGAGGCTTGACTTTCCATGTTTTTAGTCAAATGTGCGCTAGCGTGCTACAACTAGCACTTTTTTCTCTGATAGACTCGCTTCTTCAAGCTCCGCCCCTTATTGAAAAAGAAAATAAATAAAAAGCGCTAACGCGCCTTTACTTTTTTGAGGAGATATAAAAAGAAGCAACCTTACTAAGCAAACGCAGGCTTAGGCTCGAAAGCAAGAAGAAACGAATTTCGCGCTTGTTGGAGCTATTAAGCATCTTAGACTATTGCATTCCATTTTTTAGCTGGACAGAAAAGTGGAAACTTTCTGCGGGATGCTCTTTTGCGCTACGATGTACTTTTTACTCTTTAAGTGCGCCACTCCTTCTTTTGTCCTGTATCTGTAGCTGCTTTTCCCGCACTCTCTTTTATCCCGCCGAAGGTGCCCCTTACATAATAGGGGTTAAGTTAAGGGAGGTGCACATCGTCGTCAAATCTGCATGAAAAAACGGGGGGAATCTTGAGTCTTTAGTATTATGCTCCCACACCCCCTATCTCTTAAAGGCTCTGCGCTCCCGCATTCTGATTGATCCTGTGCAATGTATTGATCCCGATAAAGGGGAATACTTACTCGACATAATACCTCTCTATCCCTGGCTTCTACTTTCACATACCTTCTGGCCTCAGTCGTTGACTTTGCCCTTTCCGCTCCTCCATTTCACAAGAAATTGAGTGGTTGTTCGCTCCTGAACAAAGCTATTGGGACAACGCTTTGATAGGCTTTCTCAATGAGAGAGATCGGACTCTAGGTTGAGCTAGTACATCGCTACGTACCCTCTCGCTACCTACCTTGTTTAACGCCCTATCCCGTAGGTCGAGTGGCTCCGCTCGTTCCGTATCAAAAAAGTTATTACATTATTCTCCTTATTCGTTTTCAATTACTTCATTCCCTTCGCTTCCTGGTACAACTTTCCTGCCCTGTTGATGCTGTTAATCCAATAGCTAAGATATCCCCTAAAAAGAAAGAAAAGAATGCTAAAGTCAAGACTAGTGAGATTAGCTTGGTGTACTTCTATTGAAGATTGATAGAAAATTTCCTTTATTTTTGGAAGACAGGACAAATGCCACAGAAAGAGAAGGAATGGAATCGGATCTCAGTTAATGCCCTCAGATGTGGAGAGGTAACGTGCTTCGGGAAAAGAGAAGAAGGTTAGTTCTCAGGGTGGAGAGGCTAGCGTACCAGTCAGACTGCTTCAGGACCCCATCATTTTTTAGATAAGGCGACTATCTTACCCTTGATGATTATTGATCCCGATAATGAATCTGTGGCAGGCAAGGCTTCGGTTAATCAAACTCCGTCGAGGCCGAAGCTAAAGCGAAGCCGATCACTATGAAGGATGCACCAAGCAGAGTCAATGAAATCCTTTATGGGCGTACTCTATATACGAAATTCAACAATTAAAGGGTTGACCTCTTCAAGTACACGGAAGACTCAGTCAATCTCGAAAGAAGTACAAAAGCAAGAATGAAAATACCTTTAGACATATCGTTCATCTAATCTAGCATAGAATCCTAATCCCCCTCCACTCCCCCTTGGAACAATTCCTGCACAGGCTTGGTACTGCAGTGGCTTGGTTAAGGGAATCCACCGGAGCCGTAGCGAAAGCGAGTCTTCATAGGCAATTGTCACTGCTTATGGACCCGAACCTGGGTGATCTATCCATGACCAGGATGAAGCTTGTGTGAAAATAAGTGGAGGTCCGAACCGACTGAAGAATCAGTGGATGAGTTGTTGGTTAGGGGTGAAATGCCACTCGAACCCAGAGCTAGCTGGTTCTCCCAGAAATGCTTTGAGGTGCAGCAGTTGACTGGACATCTAGGGGTAAAGCACTGTTTCGGTGCGGGCCGCGAGAGCGGTACCAAATTGAGGCAAACTCTGAATACTAGATATGACCTCAAAATAACAGGGGTCAAGGTCGGCCAGTGAGATGATGGGGGATAAGCTTCATCGTCGAGAGGGAAACAGCCCGGATCACCAGCTAAGGCCCCTAAATGACCACTAAGTGATAAAGGAGGTAGGGGTGTAGAGACAGCCAGGAGGTTTGCCTAGAAGCAGCCACCCTTGAAAGAGTGCGTAATAGTTCACTGATCGAGCGCTCTTGCGCCAAAGATGAACGGGGCTAAGCAATCTCTGTTCCGGCAAGCAGCCCTTTCGCTCGTTCCCTACAAGTGTGATTGATAAACTTTATGCCAAGGAACGTTGTGGGTAACATGGCAAATGAGCTTGAGTCAGTTGATAGTAACCAGTTAGGATGCCAAGCGATGCAATTGAGGATGGGTAGTAGTAACCAGAGCATGAGTAAACACGATCTAGCTGGCACTTGAGGCATGCTAACATCTTGTTTCCATCCTCTTATCTTCCTTTAGTCTGAGTAATGGGTGTCTAGTTCTGAGGCTATACAATTGAGTATGATAGTGAAGCAATCTTTTCAACCTACGAGACTCGATATTGATAATCTAATCCCTCTGACACTCGATGTGTTAACACTTTAGAATAGTTCGAGTAGGAGATGGTGTTTCTTCTTGAGTATGTCAGTGCTACTAGAGCTCTAAGCTATACTTTTCCAGACAGTAATTTTGGCGCGCCTTCCATCGAATGAATAAAAAACCTTACATATTAAGTAGTTAAGTAGTGCTAAAGTCGATGCGCTAAATGAGAGTTCAAGGTGGGATGAGTAAATTAGCTCGAATTGATTAGTGCATCTGCTTCGATTTTCGTAGTGAATCATAGCGACTCGTCCCGTGCCAATTCAAAAAGTCTGAGGAAGGGGATTACGCGACTGACAATTCATTTCCTTAACCCCGAAATAGCAACTTGGTTATAGCTGACAGAAAGTAGAAAGACTCTAAACAAAAGGTACAGGACAAGCTCTTAGGGAATAATCTCTTTCTTATTTATTTCATCACTAAGTATCTGTCCTGCCGGTCGGTTGGAGTTGGATTGAATCGACTTCGTCTTCTTCCCAACAACAAATCCCGTTCAAGCTTTGATAAGAGGACTTTCCGTACCGTTTTACCTTACTCAAAAAAAGAAAGTCATGCTGATCGTAGTAGTGCCTAAGAGGATGGGTTTCTCTTGTTGCCCGCCCTATAACAAGAGTAGATTTCACTGAAATTGGATGGAGGTGCATCAACCCCTTTTTTGCTAGGCTGGAACGCCGCTTTTCCGAAAGGTTTGATAGTTTTGACTTTCTACAACAATTTCATCATTTAGAGGCCTTCCTAAACTAAATCCACTTAGCGGTAGCAAAAATGCCTCCTTTACTCATGGTAGACTTTAGTGATAATCTTTACTCCAAGCGAAGATTTAGGAACAAGTGGTAGGTACGAGCATTGAAAGTTTCATCGTAGATAAGCAAAGTTCAATGCCGAAGATGGCAAGTGAGACCGATCAATAAAGCTCGTAATCGGATGCCAGGAACCGACTAGCTCCCTGGAACCAACCACCAAATACCAATGTTGTCACCGGACCCAGCTTGTTATGCTATCGCCGGGGAATAAAGTCCTTGCTTTCTCTACGACATTCTATTCTAAAATGATGATTTAGAAGGCATGACGGGTTCTTGTGCCCTTCTCATCTGTTTGATAGTTTCTGCTATGAAAGGACATCTCGCGCTTTACGCTCGCCAACCAGTTCCTCTTCCAACTACATGCTCTCGAGCACGAATGGAGATTTGTGATAGCAGCAGCCTGGTTCGATCGAGAAAGGGGGGCTCTTGCCCGGTGGGGTACTCGATGATCAATCAAGCATTGTACTGGTCTGCAGATATCACTTGCAGATCAAGGACAACCGATGGTAATATATATCATATAGGGTCTATACCAGATACTAAAGTCCATTCTATGAACTACTGACATATATCTGATGGCTTTCCGTATTTATTTTATATAGTGACTGACGTCGACGGGACAGGATCAGCTTCCAAGGATGCTTTACGCTATATGATCCTTTCAATTCATAGTTTGATGGACTTTTATTTTAACCCGTTTGCTATTCTTGTGCCAGTGAAGAATGCTTCCTTTTCCCAAATGCGTATGCTTTCCGCTCTATGCTCGAGCTTTTGTTCTTAACTACTTGCCTTCGGACAGCTGCCAGTTAGTTATCTTATTTTGTATAATGAAGTTTTTCCTCTTGAGCAAAGATCTTCGTCCTAACAAGGGGCTTCCGTTTAGTCTATAGCAATTCAGCAAAGAGACAAATGTGAAGTGAAGCCGTTGTTTCTTCCTGTCAATGGTCGAAAGCAATTCAACAAAAAGGATAGTCAAAGAGGCTAACTCATTTCCAATACCTGTCCGCCCTTGCTTTAGAGCCGACAACACACGAAATAATGATTTATGTTAAGGAATAACTGAAGAATGGATCGAGCTGTATCGACTAACTATACAATTTCGTTCAAGTTCCGCTTGTCCATCGAAGCCTTCCCCAACCTACTTCTACGTCTCTCCTCAGGTATGTTGAATGGGCCTTGTGGCTACATAGAAAAGGGCATATAAGTCCTTTCAATCATGTATGCATGTGTGGCGAGCTGCTTGAGACTATTTATGAAGTAGAAGGAATAGGTGTGGCGATCTTCCAAATCAAGAAATTCAAGACCGTCCCTCTCAGTACCACAATAGAAAGGGAGGCGTGAGACACTTTCGCTTGCGCTGTTGCGGTTGCTACACAGAGCAGTTTGTGTTAGGAGGGAACGAGGCGAAGCGCTTAACAGGACCCGTTGCCAGCTTTCAAAGTCAAAGCTAGAATTCACTTAGCTAATACGAGTACTACGTGGACTGAAAGTGGGCAGGCATGGCAGGCTGGGAAACCACATGGTGGAACAAAGGGAATTCTAGGTGAACAATGGTAGTATCATACAAGCTAAGCGGGGCTTCCTGGCGCCCCACCCCGTTCTAAATCAATTATTTCGAATACAATCCCCGTATTGAGTTTGTTTTATTCTTGCTAATCGAAGCCGGAAAAGGGGGAATTTCGGTGAAAAGAATCTATCCCGAATCGTTTTTTATGACTTTATCGACAGCATGCCTCTCTTTCAGTGAGATCACCATGATACACAATCTTTTTGATTTGGCAAATAACCCGCCTTAAGCTTCTATCAACGCTATTTATCTAAGCTAAGCAATTTTCAGTCTACAAATAGCTCCACCAGAGCTTTTGGTTTATCCGAAAGAAAGGAAAGAACAAAAGGAGATGGAAAGAAAGCCCTACCAAACAAAGCCCGACATTCTTCTGGGCCGGTCCGAAAGACGAACTTATGTTTATCACCCCGATTCGGAGAATTCAGTATCAAGTCTCTAGCTTTCGTCTCGCTAAAGCTTTACGTTCTTTGGGAACCACCCGGTGGAAGTTTCAAGAATCTAATCTATCCCCTTCACTTTTGACAGAAGTCTATGACGAAAGAAATTCAGAAAGAAGTCAGGCATCAGTTGGTGTGTCTAATAGGATGGGTTGGCGCTTTGAGCTACCGATTTTGTGATCAAATTAGAAACTTAGCTTCTCACGTTGCCATAGATTCTCCGGAAGAAAGCAATCGGCTTTGCCCAAGTTGTAATGACAGAGCTTGCTCCCTGTCGATGAAGAATGTTTCGAAAGCAGCCTAAATGCGGTTAGCTTCGCTTTCCTGAGAGGAATGGTTTTCGATGAACTACTCCTTTTACCAGTTGATGAATCATGCTTCGAACACCTAGACGCTTAGATAGCGATGTGAACCTTACCTTAATTAATAGATAGGTTTGTACTACTACCAGTCAAAACAGAAACCTTTGAAATCTTTTCGTAAGGCAAGGAATGTCAGTGCTGGTAGGCGAGGGGTCTACGATTTATGGGTGTAGATTTTCCTTTTTGTCGTTGTAGCAATCTTTCTTAGAACAACCTTAGGCGAGTAAATAGAGAATGCTTGGTAGCAGGACTATAGGAGTTCAGTAGGTGGGCCAGTAGCACGCATGCCAAGGATAGTTGTCCAAGGGTTGAAAGATAGTAGTAAACTAGTCAGCTAGCTGATGTTAGAAAGTTCAGAAGGAGCTGTTCTCCTAGCTGCACATTCATCTTCCACTCTTGATCCACTTTCACTACCCTTGACTATAGCAGCAAAGCTAGGAGATTCCTGAATAGTCTGCTACTTTCCTTCATTTTCATAAGAATGGTGATGCATCTGTTCCACCTTATCTATATTTTCTTGGCATAGCACTGCATTTGATTCTTTGGGAAGAATGACATCATCTACAGATAGGTCTTCATTAGAAAGCATTTTCAATCTATTTGCTGCAGATTTTGCAGAGCCAACAATTTGACTGGCATTTTTATATCATATCATATCAGCTCTCTGCTTCATACCTGAAGGTCTCTGCACAACTTTCCAGTCATTAGCATTATCAATCTTTTTAGGGACCGCTTTCTTTCCTTCTTCTTCTTCAGAGGTTGAGTAAGGGCTTAGCTATGATTCGGGCACTTGACAGTTGAATGCCTCAATTCTTTGCAGTTAAAGCATTTCAAAGGTTTCCAAGGGTAATCCACTTTTCTAGCTAGAAAGCAGTCAAGAATAAAGTAAACCTCTAAGCAATCTACTGCCCTAACTAAACCACCAAGAGCGGATAAGTCTAGCAGGGTGTCAGCACCCACTCCTGGGCAAAAGCATGCTAAGGACGCTGCTGACTCCTTCAATAGCAGATTCAATAGCAAAGAAAAGAAGCGCTACCACGAAGACTAATCAGACTCTCGGATGGCACTCGGTTTCCTAACTCATTTACTTTACTTGAAACCTTTCATTTCCGGCAGCTAAGGAGGCAGTCTTGGTCGACCACCCGAGTGTGACACTTCATTCCCGGCTTTTCTTTCGACCACATAAGATTGGGGTTACAGTTTCATAGGCACCGATCACTCTGGTCTGAAGACCTTCGGGGCTAGAAAACCTTTACCACAAGTGGCTTGCCATAGAGGCTAGGGTTGTCTGCTTTGTCTATCGATTTGTCTTGATCCGCTTTCCTTCTTCCCTTTGTTAGCAGTTATGGTAGCAGTCCTTTAATCTTACATGACAACTTTCGAAGCACGCTAGCCAAACAAGGACAGCGGGGAATGAGAAAGATACATACATCTAGAAGGACTGTATTAGGATGGGCCTTAGCGGTTAGGCATGCAGGTGGGAACGCCTTAATAGATAGCTGAACGTGGGTGCGATCGTCATTCCCTACTAATGTCGGAGAGAAGGCTTGGTTAGGGTAATGGGTTTAAAGACAAATTAGGATCAACAAGTTCAGTCGTTAAACGGAACGAGTCTAAGGGCTGGACGGAGGATATCACGATTATGATCCCTATGGGGCTTATATCGAATCTATATCTCCGACTGACTTCAGTGGCTGAGGATGGCGTAGTTCATTAGTGCTTTCCCGCGGATGTCTGTGCGTGCTCTCCCGTCTTTAGTCTGTCTCGGCGTCAACCCCAAATACAAAAAGAGTTTGAACATTACCCGTCCTATCTGATAGAAAACAGCACTACTGCTAGTAAGATAGCGATCCAGGCAAGCGCCAAAGAATGAAGGGGTACAAGCAAGAATCAAAACAGGGCAGGATCGAAGAGCTTAGACAGCAAGCAAGCGAGAAGGATCCCTCAAAGGTAAGGTCTTTCATGCTTCGATGAGCGCTAAGACAACTGTTCATGTCTACTTCTAATGCGCACGAACTAGAGCAATCTCCCCGGAACCCCATCCCTGGTAAAGAGGTACTGACCATTTGTTCTATCGTGCCCTAGTTAACGCTAGCCTCGGATAGACTAAGGATCTTAGGTGAGACCTAGAGTGCAGCCGGAAGAAAACTTCCACATCTGAGAATTATTGATATTAGATACCAAACATTAAGGCATAAAATTACCACAATGTATTTTGTTTTCCCTTCTACTTTCTATGACTTATGAGATTAGATTATGTAACATTGTAATGTTCCCATACTTCCATGCAATTAAAATATTTTTTAGTGGACTTTAGCTACCTATCATTAGTTTCCCTTCTACCTATAATTAGTTGTATCATAATTTTAGGAGTTTGAATTTATAACCACTGTAATGCGTATGTAATAATCTTGGGACTTGGAGTTCAAACTGGTCCCCGCAGCCAACCAAAAGAAGTTTGATAAATCTGCATGTGATTAAGACATGTCCGCGAAGCTACAAACACGCTGTCTCTGTCCTAACTATGATAACCGGTCTTCAATGGCAACTTATGTGTTGACCAATAAAAAAACTTACAAATACAAATTGTCCATTGACTAATAAAACAATTATTTTACAATGTAAATTTTAAATTATGTATACACATACGCCCTTCATCTATTTTAAATGGTTTCTGACTTTCTTCCCATCCCATCACTAGCAATATTATATAACTTGTATTTTAATTCGCCGCGCGTTGCGGCGGTACTGAATTCAAATTAATACCGTCAAATATTTTCTCAATTTGTTTTCGAAGAAAATTTACGTTAAAACGTAGACCAACTGGAAATGCATATAAAAATAAGTAAGAAAACGTATCAGATTTGACCTGACATATTATAGAGGAAAATGGACAAAATTTACGTTAAAACGTAGACCGACTGAAAATATACATAAAAATAAGCATGAAAACGTTATATTTGATCCACGTACATAAAAATAACACGTAAAACCCGGGGGAGTCAAAATGACATTTTACAAAGTTTCTAGAAAGTTGAGTGAGTGTAATTACCAATGCTGAAAGTTGTATGAGCGTAAATGTCAATGCTAAAAGTTAAGGTAGTTGAGGTACACAAAAGAAAAACATTGTAGTTGATTTAACTAACCTCACCCATAAATGTTATTATAATAATGTTTCCAAACTGAATCCGGTTGGAATTGTTCCGATTTGGATCAGACTTGGTCAAAACCAAATTTAGTTGGAACCGGTGTTTGAAGGGGGAAATGATCGGTTTGGTTTTGGTTCCGGTTTTGGTTTCGGTTCAGGCTTAACCATTTTAAACCGGTTTCAAAGTATAGGTTCTCAACTCGATTACAAGCCATAGGTTTGGGTCAGTCCAAACTACTTCCAATCAACCCCGTTTCAATATGGGTTCCGATCCGAGTTACAGATCGGTTCCAATTCCCAAACTGGTTTTTGCACCTCTACGTCAACCACATGAAGAGAGACGGTTATTCATACCTATGAGTGTTCAAAAATCTCACGGCTCGTGGCTTGCTTGTAACTCGATTGAGATCAGCTTCATTTTTTAACAAGCCAACTTGGCTAGACTCGGTTTGTAAATGAGTCGAGCCTAAGCCAAGGTAAGCTCAACTCGTGACTCGCTTGTTAGTTGGCTCGTTAGCTCGCTGGCTCGCTCATTTAGCTCAAATATACGTATGCCTAAAATTTTATATGTATTCATATTATAACCAAAAGTATTATACATTTATAAACCATAGTTTTTAAATGAGTAAATGCTTGGTTGGTCCCTATGGTTTGCAAAATTGCAAACTTGGTCCTAGTGGTTTACTAATTACACGCGTGATACCAAAACTTGTCAAAAATGAACTCGCTTGGTCCCCAACCCTAACATCAGTTAAATATCTCTGTTAAAACACCTCATGTGCGTAATTTGGCCTTTCATTCCATCCCATTATAAAAAGAGTTAAATACCATCTCACCCCCTTCTTCTTCCCCAAACCACCACCACCATCTCATCTCCTCCACCAAATACCCACCACCACTGAACTCCCACTCACCACCACCATTTACTGCCGGAATTTCCCCGGAATAGTCGCTACTACCCTCATGAAGAAACTCGGTGTACGATTCGTTGGTCTGTCGTTATCACTCGAAAAGGGAGCCTCGTTAGGCAGCGGTTTAGGGTCTAGCGCTGTCGCCGCCGTGGTTGCCATTAACGAGCTGTTTGGTGGGAAGTTCTAGGCTTCAGAATTGATACTGGTGGGACTTGAATCGGAGGCGAAAGTGTCCGATTGTGCGTGAAGGAGAGAGAAAAAGTAATGATAAAGGTAAAAAACTGTTCATCTGTAAATATATGGGAAAAAAATTATGTAGAGAAAAACTGTATAATTTTTTAATATTTTTAGAAATGGTTGTGAGTGAAGGAGAGAGAAAAAATAATGATAAAGATATAAATATTATTTAATTGAAAAGAAGGAGAAAAAAAAATAGTTGTTGTTACTTGAATTATATGGATATATATATGGATTTGATTGTGAATGTCTTTAACAAAATTCAACCAAATGAGGAAATGCAGATGATTTGACTTGGGTCATTAATCATTGACAATCTCCCCTTCCTTCCCTTCTGTCCAATTCAATTTCAAGATTCAAACTCAACCATAAATTATTATTAACCAATAAATTAACCACATTAAAAACTGTCAAACAGACAAACAATCGTCACGGCGGACGACCACCGCAACGATGCCGGAACCACTCCAATTCGCACTCATACTTCTCGTCCTCTACGCATCAACAACTTGTACATCACCAACAAACACCATCTCACCAAACCAAACCCTCAAAGACGGAGAAACCATCGTCTCCCCACAACAAACCTTCGAGCTCGGTTTCTTCACCCCCAACAACTCCACTCGACGGAACGTCGGAATCTGGTACAAAACAATCTCCACCGGAACCGTCATATGGGTCGCCAACCGGAACACCCCACTCACCAACTTTTCCGGCGAACTTTCCCTCACTCCCGCCGGAATTCTCCTCATCCGTACAACTGCCGGCGGCGACGTCATTTGGTCATCATCGAACACGTCAGCACTAACAAACCCGGTTAGTCAGCTTCTAGATTCCGGTAACCTCATCATCCGGGAAAAATCCGGTGATCTGAAAAATCCTACGTGGCAAAGTTTTGATTTTCCGACGGATACTTTTTTACCCGGAATGAAATTCGGTAAAAATTTAGTTACCGGAAGTGAAACACATTTTACCGCATGGAAAGATGATGATGATCCGTACACTGGTGAGTTTACTGTGTGGTTAGATACTCAAGGGTACCCACAAATGGTTGTTAGAGATGGGCCGGATATTAGTTTCGGGCCGGCCCATGTAACGGGCTTCGGTTCTCCGGTGAGCCCAATATGAGGCCCAACTCGGTTTACCGGTTTGGGTTTAGTTTAAATGAGAGGGGAATGTATTATTATTTTGATCTGCCGAATGCTTCGGCTATGACCCGGGTTGTGTTAGGCCCACAGGTAGTTTTGAAAGGTTGTTATGGATCGAAAGTAGGCGGGAATGGTTGTTGTATTTGACTCCACAGAATGATAACTGTGACCGTTATAAGTTGTGTGGGCCGTTTGGGAGTTGTAATATTAATAACTCGCCGGCTTGTGGGTGTTTGAAAGGGTTTGAACCGACGTCATTGGACCAATGGAGTGTGGCGGATTGGTCTCAAGGGTGTCGTCGGGTTACGGCTTTGGAATGTGGGATGGACGATGGGTTTAGGGGGTATTCAGGTGTGAAGTTGCCTGATACGCAGCGGCCGTGGTTTAATCAGAGTATGAGTCTTGGTGAATGTGAGAGGTTTTGTAAGAGGAATTGCTCGTGTACGGCTTATACGAGCCAGAATATAACCGGGGGTGGGAGTGGGTGCTTGGTGTGGTTTGGCGATTTGTTGGATATTAGAACGTTTGCGGAAAATGGGCAGGATCTTTATATAAGAATGCCAGCATCCGAGTTAGGTAAATTTGTTTCTAGTCAGTTTTTGGTATGATATTGAACATTTGAACGTGTCTATATATATAAATATAAACCCTAAACCTTAAACCCTATTACTTATTTTGCAGCGAAAGATAAAAGCTCGGGTGCGAAGAAGCTAAAGATCATTCTCCCTATAGTATTGGTATTATTGGTCATACTAGTTTCTGTATGCATATTTTTTGGATTTAAGAAGAGGAAGTCAATGCAACAAGGTAACTATTTTAGGGGGAAATCATCAAAATTGAAGTTAAAAAAGAAAATCACCCAAATGAGCATAGACTATAATTAACTTTTTTCTCCAATTTCTATCGATAAAACCATTACACTTAATATCTTTGGGTTAATTTGGTGAAATTTAAGCTCATGAGGTGGACGAATCATGGTCTCACACGTGTCCTTGGTGGAAATCACACCGGATGGGTCACATGTCTATGAAACTTACATACTCTTGGCCAAGGACGCGATCTAAATGGTCCACGTCACAAGTGTAAATCCGTAACGGGTCATATTTCTATTGGTTTAGAAGGTCAATTTTTATGGTTGAAAGTCATTTAATCAATGGTCATTTTGGTAGTTTGAAAGTCAACATGTCTACTTTTGGGGATTTTCCAACTTGGTCTTTTTTTTCTATTGATCAATCTAATTTTACATAGTTAAGTTGACATTGCTTCTTTATTAAGGGAACTAGAAGAGGACCATGGATATGATGATGCTGGAAGTACAAACGATGATGTGGAATTACCACTCATCGACTTTTCTATACTACGTAAAGCCACCGGCAATTTTTCAGACAACGATAAGCTCGGAGGGGGTGGTTTTGGACCCGTTTACAAGGTAAGAAAGCGAATGCATGATCTATTACTTGTTGGTTTCCATCATTTTACAATTCTATCCATTAAGTTGTTATAGGTGTGTTAAACAGCTCGTGTTTGCGGGTTGGCAGGTCAAACTCGACATTAACACCGAAATTTGACACTGCGCTAACCCAAGAATCATGTCATACACATGGCATGCTTATTCGCGAATTGACATAAACACCTACATGTTTAACTCAAAATTATTGTTAATATTATTTTCGATATTAATACCCTAAAATTACAAATTCAACTTAAATACAAATGTATATAAAACAATTATGTTTAAACTAGTATCCGATGCCCATTTCTCTTTTCTATTTTAAATTCTGACATAAAATACCCATTCAGGGTGTGATGGAAGACGGGCAGGAAGTAGCAGTGAAGCGGCTATCAAGAACTTCAACTCAAGGACTCAGTGAGTTCAAGAACGAAGTTATCACCATTTCCAAACTACAACACCGAAATCTCGTACGCCGATTAGGCTGCTGCATTAAGGGAGCAGAAAAGATGTTAGTGTATGAATACATGCCAAACAAAAGTCTCGACTTGTTTATATTCGGTATGAATATTTTAACCCCAAATATTATATACTAAGAAAACAGACAGATACATAAACTTAGATGTATAAACTAATAAACTACCTGCAGATGAAAATCAAAGTAAAGTACTGGATTGGCCGACCGGTTTTCACATAATCAAGGGTATTGCTAGAGGACTTCTATATCTGCATCAAGATTCTAGACTGAGAATCATCCATAGAGATCTTAAAGTCAGCAACATTTTGCTTGACCGTGATATGAACCCGAAAATTTCGATTTTGGTATGGCTAGAACCTTTGGAGGAAACCAGATAGAAGCAAACACAAACATAGTCGTTGGAACATAGTAAGACTCGTCGGTCATTCACATATTCACTAATTGAATTCTAATTGTTTACTACGATTTAAGCAAAAAAGTAAAAAAATTAACCGACATATTCACTGCAGTGGCTACATGGCACCAGAGTATGCGGCAGACGGTCTCTTTTCAATAAAATCAGACGTATTTAGCTTCGGTGTTTTAGTGTTGGAGATCGTGAGCGGGAAAAGAAACAGAGGATTTTTCCACAAAGAACACAGCAACAACCTTATTGGACATGTTAGTTTTCTTCTAATTTAACAAACAACTATTATCATTAGAGGTGCTAAAATGGGCAAGTTAGGCAGGTTGGGTAATGGGTCCAAATGGGTCCGGTTCAAAACATGCAACTTTCTACCATATCATCTGTTGAACTTGAACCTGTTTTCTTTTTACTAAAATCTTTTAGCTTAACCCGTTTGACCCATTAGAGATAAAAACACAACCCAATTCGACCCATTTTACAAGTAAACGGGTCCAAATTCCCATCTCGAATTATTAGACCTGTAAACGAATTGATCGTTCATGGACTGTTTGTGAACTTGTTCGAGGGGAGTTCGTTTATGCTTGTTCATTTATGGGTGTCCGTTTATATTTTAATAAATACATATGGAGTTATATTTATACGAACACAAACATAAAAGACGCTTTCTAACTACTTATATACATATAACTAATTGATAATTGGGCTTGCCAATGACAAAAATAAGCTTTGCAATAGTACTTATCGTTATTAATCAATCTTTTATTTAAAAAAGCTACTTTATGTTTGGTCATTTATGTCCATTTATGTTGTTTTATTTTTGTTAAATTATGTTCGTTTAAGTTTGTTTTGTTATGTTCGTTTACTTTCATGAACTGACCGTTTAGGTCTTAAACGAACAAACATAAATGAACACGAACATGGCCATTTTCTTAATGAACAAACACCAGCACAAATTTGCTCGGTTAAAGTTAAATAGACGAACACGAACATGCCTTTGTTAATGTTCGTTCGGTTCATTTACAGGCCTAATAATTATTATCTATGCATATGGGTATCTAGATCAAATTATCTATTATTTTTAGGCATGGGGACTACATAAAGAAGGCAAATCACTGGAACTGGTTGCAACATCTCTAAACGAATCGATCAAGTTATCAGAAGTAGTACGGTCAATTCATGTGGGTTTATTGTGCATTCAACAGCGTCCAGAAGACAGGCCAAACATGTCTTCTGTGGTCCTAATGTTTGGGAGCGAGGGTGAGTTGCCGCCGCCTAAGCCACCAGGCTTCTTTTATGAAAAAGCTACAAGTAACAATTCTTCTTCAAGTACATGTGAAAAAAATTCAACCAATGAACTTACTATTACTATGTTGAATGCTAGATAGCTAACTTATTTACACAAATTGTACAAAGATCAACAGATTTGTGTCATTAGTATGCCAAACTAAGCTGATATGAACTTTGTAAAATTTTGCTATGTATATAGAGGGCGATGCCAACCTTTTCATATTTATTACATTACACATATAGTACGTGTGAGTTACGGGTGGAATATTTGGTATGAGTGGCAAAACGGGAGTGTCAGATTGTGTAACGGGTTTGGGTCAAAATGAGCTATATTGTTACTTGTGACCGCTACCCAGCGTCAGAATCAATATCGACTTTTTGAGAGGAAATATTGTAAAGTAAAAAGTGTGACTGATGGTACGAGTGAGTGCTTGAATTGTGTTATCTCATCATGGAGTATTTATATAAGGTGAATTGGGTTTTGATGTCACTATCTTATGGTGGTGGGCCCGAATAAAGGTATAACCGATTTGATAGTGACATCTTTTATCCGGTGGAAGAGGTGAACATTCCTTTTGTCGGTGTACCTTTTTTTGCCACGTAAGCGTTACAGAATTTTTGGGTTGGTTCAACTGGCCGGATTTGTCAGTCGGGTTGAATATTGTGGGTTATTTGATTTCAGAAACTGTCAACATTTATGCTGATGCGGCAGTTTTGAAGTTCGTATATAAACATTTTCGCAAACACCTTTCGTGCATGAGAAACGGGGAGCCTTTTCTTTTGATTAATTGGTTTCTGTAAGTCAATTCTACAGACAAAACTGGAAATTCAATTGTAGAGTCACCTAATTATCATATACTAAAGTTTGATACTAACGTCTATATTTTCAAACCAAATTTTCTAATTCTATAAATATTATTAAATTAAAACCCGTTACAAAAGTTGTTCAGAAAAACTATTGTTTGAAACCATAATGCTGCTTTACAAAACGTTGGTGAACATTAGGTCTTGTTCCTTCTTTTTAAGTGACGTCCACCAAATACCAATATGCTATTTTATAATTTATCTTATCACCATTTGCACATGCTCTATACGTTGGTACATTTATCTTTTCATCTTGGAAGACACATTACTCATATACATGTGACTTTTAGAACCTTGTCATACACATTGTTGGCACCGGTTGTCGCGATCGGGTTTTTGAGGCGTGTGGACCTGATCTACCCTCAAAAACCTCACTTATACAAACCCATTAAACATTTTTGATATATTATATGTGTGGGGGAAGACCCGCACAAGAAGTCCGTTGGAAGTTTAGGAGTGCGGGCCTATAACAAACCGGACGAGCAAAGAAAGTCCGCTGCATGCCGGCATGGAACAGACTGATGAAAAGCACCACATTGTGGATGCTTTAAGATGAGAATGTGGGTTGGATTAGGTCTCATAGGCCAGGCCTCAACCGAGCGGAAGCCCATAAGCCAAGCCTAATCTGGGATACCTATCATAGTGGTGCACAAATCGGGCTTTTTGAAAAACCGGTTCCGGGTATGGAACCGGGTTTCGGTAGAATCGGGTTTTTTGAAAAACCCGGTCGGGTTTGGGTCCGGGTTTTTTACCAAAAATGTATACCCTATATACCCGGGTTCGGGTAGGGTCCAGGTCGGGTTTTATAAACCTCGGGTATTATAATACCCTATTTCTGGGTTCGGGTATGCATCGGTTTGGGTTCGGGTATCCATCAGGTTGGGAAAAAACCCGTCCGGGTATTAAATGCTTCTTTATATGTTTTAGTGGATGGTTTAGCCAAATTTAATGACATTTTTAAATTAAAATTCGATATTATGACTTTTGAAGAATGAAAAGTTACAACATTTTCTTCTTTTGTGCTAGATCGAAGGAATAGTTATGATTTGAATCTTTTTAGATTACATAAACAACAATCTATTTTATTTGCTATGTTATTATAATAAATTAGTAATCTTTAAGAAAAAGAAAGAAGAAATAACACTCAGGTTATATGATTTTCGAATGTATAAAACCGGATATTTATAAAACCCGGTTCTGGGTATTTATAAACCGGGTACTACGAAAAGTTTTAATTCTCTGCAGTGATGAGGCCAGAATCAGTTATCATCTGTGCCTATAAAACTCAATGCAAACAACCAGTTTCGACACACCACAACCATCTCTTCTCTCTAGATCTCTTTTGTAGCATTCTCCTGTTTCTATCAGGCAAGTGTTTCAAGTCCGGCAGTACGTTGTTGCTGCTTCGAACCGGCGTACCCTGGGAACAGAACACGAATCTGTTTAAGGGAATTGTGTCAAACACAAGCCCCGTTCACGTTAACTGTTCTTTCTATTCATATTGTTTCTGTTTCTATTCAGTCTTTTCTACAGTAGCAGTTTTCTAACATAATTATATTTAAATTAGTGCCTTATTGGCTTAAAAAACGTATATTTCTTCAGTTGATTATTCGTATATAAGACTGAACTTTGAGGACTTGCTACTAGCATTTTGGCCTTAAGTTCTAAAAAGGAATTTGTTTTTAGGAGATGATTTTTATTGTTAATCGATATTATCTATCTATTTTTTTTAAAGACATTTGATTATTTAGTGGTGCACGCGTAGTATCAAGAACAACTAATATGGGGATAAAGGAAGGAAGCAATCCATAGAGACGAACGTCTACGAATAGGGAGTGTAAGAAAGAGACTAGAGAGGGAGGGGCATACATACGTTGATTTGACACTGGCCCTCTTGAAATTTTAATACCGATAGGAGTGTACATGCATTGGGTTTTCAAACTAAAAACTTAATTATGATTTGGTTTTTGCTTTTTAAAAACCGTTCAGTTTTATCTTTTCCGCCTTACAGTTTTTACGATAGGTACCGTTCGGTTTCGTTTTTTCGGCTTTGCCACTTGGGCTAGCCTAAGATTTGGCTTCATTTTTTCATTATGTGACCCAACTCGAAACTGAAAAACAATAATATTTAGCGATAGATACCCGACACTCAAAATTTCCAACCCTGTAATTATTTTTAGTATGTCGACGTGGCTTCATCCAAAACCCGTTCATTTGAGATGCTATTATCATCAATCACATACAACGTGTGAAAAGAAAACTCATGTAGGGATGATTCTTATCGGCTTTGATGTTGCCAAACAACCACATAGAAAGGGAGATGAACATGCACCCACACCGGTCCCCACATCTTAAACTTCCCTGATTGCCTAGATACAGAGCACCCTATGCCACATCATCACACAATATCCACGTAAGCAAACAAGGAATCCTAAAACGGAAATACAGAGGTCCACGTAGGCGTATCTTCACATGGGTTACCCACCACTAGGGGATATGAACCACCGACACAGGTTCCATATTAATATGCCACGTGGGCTCCAGCAGTTGTCAAATAGAACCATAGCCATCCAACTAATTTTTAGTTTAAACTACGCCGTTTTGACCCAATCTCTTGGTCCCAGTTAATTCCACCATCGTCTGCTTCCTCATCCCAATCTCATCATACCTTATCCCTTGTATCCATATTGGGAAAAATAATATTATAAACGTGTATCATTATTCAATGTCTAGGATAATAATATATTTTTTTTTCTAAAAATAGTGGAGTGGAAGATTATGCAAGTTGAGTAGTAGTATTACCGAATAAGTTTGGATTAGAGCATTTGAATTGGGATCTATTGATAATAGGGAATATTATGTGGATGAGAGAGCTCGATGCATATGTGGAAAAGGGGCTTAAGGTCATTGGTCAAGCAAGCCGTGACGATTTGTAGAGGTGTGCATGGTTCGGTTCGGTCCGGTTTTTGGGTAAAACCGAAAGTTCGGTTTTTGAAAACCGTTCAGTTTCGGTTTTTTTCGGTTTCGGATTTTCGGTTTGGTTCGGTTATTCTGTTTTTGAAACAAGTTACATAAGATTCAAAAATAAAAAGTATAATTCAAAGTTTAAGAATCTTTTTTAAATGTTTACATTTAAATTAATACATTTAGTTTTTTTAATTAATATATTCACATAAACCTAACTTTCTAATCTGTTTTAATGTTTCTTTCAACTTTTTATTAAGACGTTTTCTTTTACAATACTTTGAAAATCATTTAATTTTTATGTTAAATTTTGTTATTTCTTGTAAACAATGGATAAGTCATCTCAATGATAAATAAATATGTTAATGTTCTTATTATAAATATTTAATAATCAAGAATAAAACTAATAATTCTTAGTAGCATGGGTTAAACACTTAAACAACTTAAACTTAAACATAAAATATATGGATTTGGCTATAACTTATCGGTTCGGTTATTTTCGTTTATTGAAAATGGTTATTCGAAAACCGAACCGAAACTTTCGGTTATTAAAAATTCAAAAACCGAAACTTTCGGTTATTAAACCGTCGGTTTTTGTTTTGTTTCGGTTCAGGTTTTTTAGTTATTTCATTTTTTTCTCACCCCTAACTATTTGTGTGAAAAAAAGGAGGGGAGAGAAAGATATGCCGTCTATAGAAGATAAGAAAATTTACACCTAGTTCCAAGAATTGATGATCTGACGGTCCATGAGAAAGGGTGTGTTAGGGTGGAGGGTATACATCCTCACCGCCCCTTACACATCATATTTTTTCTATGCCATCCTTTTTAATTCCCAAAACCATTAAATTGTATCATTTTTATTTCAAACCATTTTTATAATAAAGTAAATAAATAACAAGTTATTATTGAGTTTCTTCGACACTAACAAGGCGAGATGGTGTTCCCCCATCATCTTCATCATGTACTCAATACATACCGCCTAGTCTTATGTGAACAAAAACACTTTAAGCGGGTTGATCCGGTAAACTTTATGAATTCTTGATTGAATAAACTTTGAAATAAAAACAATGAAAATTCACATTTGAATTGATCGTATATTGTTGCATGTCCAACACCACAACACTTGTGTATGTATTATGTAGAAGAACACTATTCAAACTTATAAAAGTTAGTTCATAAGAAATTGTGATCCGTCAAATGTATTTGGATTTTGAAGAAATATGATTTTGAAATTAAATTTGTCGAAGCAACGCTTCCAAAAAAGGTAACGAATAGATTTCATCCACCATCACCTTCCAACTTATTCTAACAATTTTACAAACTAAACGACATTATGTTGACATAAAAATTCAAAATTCTTTTGAGAAATTGAAATCCTTCAAATTGTAATTCTTTGATAATATTTCAAGTATAAACTCATATTTTTTAATTCCATTTCATTTACCATTTTTTAATTCTTTAAAAAGTATTAGCCAAAGGTTCCCTATTTTTTTTTTCAAAACGAGCAAACAATCTGTGACCTTTTATCTTTTTAAAAAGAGTAAATAAATCAGAGCATATATAAAAAGTTAAGTTTACGTGTTAACCTTTTCACTACTGTTGTAAAAAATAATTTGATCTAGAATAAAATAGTTACGTTGAATATAAAACAACACTAATCTAAATAAAATATTTTAAAAAATCGATTAAATAAATACAAATAGTTGTGGCCCTCAGTACCTTTTTTAATATAAAATAAAGTATGAATCATGTCAACAATGTTTCCCAATTAAAAAATGAAACAAGTGTTCATATTATATCATCATTTTTATTTAAAAAAGGAAAACATGTGGATATTTTTGAAGGGTGTGGTGGTCACATGGGTTATATGGTTTAAGTGGACAATATATCGCCATGTCAGCCCAAGAACTTTCAGAGCAAATAATGTAGCCGGCCGGAGACTAAACCCGCCCACCAAATTACCTATGTCACCCGGACCCGGACCGGGTCCATTCATCCATTTTCCATTATGTCTTATTCTTCACGCTTCAATCAAACACCACATACAATTTTTTTAATTTGAAAATGTTATATCACAAAATCACATAATTAAATTCTTACTAATCAATGAATAAGTATCTTAATTATACGGAATATACTCTCTCTAAGCATATGAAATTTTTTAAGTATAAAACTAAACATGAAATGAGTTAGATTGTTTACTCGTTTATTTAAAAGGTCGACCATTTAAATCGTATATGACCTATAAAACATTTTTGTACAACTTACCAATTTGATTAACACGTTTACAATTAGATTAATGTATGTTAACTCGTCAACCTGGTTGACTGGTTTAAGTTTATATGTCAATCGGATCGTATTCGGGTTAATGATTCTCGGTTTTTTGGGTTAATGTTGATGTTTTTTTACATAAAAAACATACATGACATGATTTAGTTGAAAAATTAAGATGATTGGGACCCTTAAGTAGTATATTTATACTAAGAGGGTGTTAAAGATTCAGTTTGGAAATGACTTTATTGACTTGTTAGTTTTTAAAAAAGTCAGTAGATCAATAAGTTATTTTCAAAAGTCAAGATTTTAGGTTTTTTTTCAAATGAATTATTGGCTGTTATAAGTTAATGTCATTTTCAAACTCAATTCAAACACCCTAGTGCTTTGAGTCTTTTGACTATTACAAAAGAGAGAAAAAAATAAAGGATATAACGTTGCATAACCATATCAATTATCACAATAGATTAAAACTTACAAACATTGTTTTTATTTATTATTGGTTGCTTACCAAACACTTCAAATGACAAAACCAGATTTGAAGGAAACCATAAAATCAACTTAAATGCTATATTTAAAGTATTGATTGTAGTTTAGTTGTATCAATCTCTTTATGATTAAGGACTCAAATCCAAAGTACATATCTATGAGTAGTAATATTAGTCGAATTATATAGTGTATGAATATTTTGTGTTACAATAAAACCAATAATTATTTTTATTTGATTTTTTTTCACACTCTCATTTCTATTAGGGTGTAAATGAGTCGGCCTGAGCCTGATCAGGCTCGAGCTTGGCTCCTCATGTTTTTATGAAGCTCGGGCTCGATTCGAGCCTACTTATTTGAGATCGAGCTTGGCTCGCGAGTTAAATCCAAAGATTGAGCTCGGCTCGGGCTATTTTGAGAACCCCAAAAAACTAAAAGCTCAGCTCGAGCTCACTTCATATCGCTTAACGAGCCAAAGTCTGACTCGCCAATATTATCATCATTATTATTATATTATATATAAAAAAATAAGATTTTGTTTGGGCTTGTTTAGGTTCGCAAGCCTAAACGAATTTGTGAGCTTTTAACCATGCCGATAACTAATAACTCTCGAGTATACAGGCTTGAGCATCTAGGCTTGTTTACATCTAAATTCCACACTAGTGATTTATATATTATAATAACAAAAAAAGCAAGAATCCGATGCTTATAAAAGACCCGATACAACTAAACCACCAAAACTCCCTCACCAAAAAACATAGGCCTGAACCGGAAAACCAGAAATCACAATACCGGAAAACCAGAAACCAAAATGAAAAAGTGCGAGTTATGCAGCCAATCGCCAGAATCTACTGCCAATCCGATAACGCAAGCCTCTGCTACAACTGTGATCAAACCGTTCACTCCTCCAATTTCCTCGTCGCCAAACACTCTCGAACCCTCCTCTGCCACAAATGCCAATCTCCGACGCCGTGGACCGCCTCCGGTCTCAATCTCGGCCGCGCCGCCACCGTCTGCGTCACCTGTCTCGACGATAATCACCACGAAAACGACGTCGTTGAGGAGAATCGTGTCGTACACGAAAACGAAGAAACTGACGGTGACGATACAGAATCAATCGACGAGAGTGACGAAGATGATGAGGAGGATGAAGATGCGGAGAATCAGGTGGTGCCGTGGTCCTCCGTCGCATCTCCGCCGGTCACCGGTTGTTCGAGTAGTGAGGATGCTTCTTCAAGCAGAGTTTCATCTGAAGGTTTCAGATCTATAACTATTGGTGAACGTCTGGATGCTTATATCGATTCTGAGGTTTGTAATTCTGCTTCGTGATGATTTGATGATAAAAAAAAGGTTACTGTGAGTGTGAATGCGTGTTGTTAATCAGTAATCAAATATTATGTAGGATGATACTGTGTGTTCATCAGAGAGATTCAGTACCAGTAAAAGGAGTATGGAGACTGCATCAACGAGTTCCAGACCGTTGAAGGTGATTAGATCAGATTGAAATTGAGTCACAGGAGATTAGTTTTTGATCGATTGACACGATTATGGATGAGATCATATCCGATTCGGTTAGGGCAACAGGATTAGGGTTCTACAGTTGATGACATTCATCAAAATTTGTGAATTGTGATGATATTTAATCAAAATTTGGTTTTGTTATTTACATTGTTTGGTGTTAGGTGAAAAAGTTAATATGTTGTTAATAATAAATAATATGGGACAAGTGGAACAATTGCTTTTGATAAAGGCTCCATGATTTGCTCATACATGCCTCCATGTTTGTGTCAATGGTGCTGTTGCCATTATTGAATCGATGGTTACAAATTAAATCATCAATTAAATAAATAAAAAGACTACATAATGTTTGACTTTGAGTACATGTGTTATGTGTGGTGCTACTCATGCTATTGCAACTTGCAGGTTGGTTTTCGAGTGGAACCGTGTGTGAAGTTGTGGTTTAACCTTGCCTTTGATTATGGTCGTTATTGGATCCGTATGAGTGGCTTGTATTGAAAGTAGGCTTGCTAATGCGTCGAGCTGAGCCATAGAAGCTCGGGCTAGGCTCGATTATAAACCGAGCTGGCTCGGCTTGAATTGAAACCGAGCTGAAAATCTAAGCTCGGGCTTGACTTGATTTGGTTTTAAACCGAGCTAGTTTGGCTCGGCTTGGTTTGGCTCGACTTTAAAAAGATAAATCAATACATAACTCTCAAAATTCAGTAGTTTAAAATATTATTTAATAGTTTAAAAAACATATCAAAATAAGTCAACATAATACATTACATGCCAAAATCAAGTTTACAACATAAATTAAGTTTTAAATTTCACCAAAATACAATATTAGTTTATTAGCATGGTAATCAACCTTTAAATATGACATAGATATCAAATTACATTGATAAATACATGTAAATAATCATCAGTTTTTTGTAATATATTATATATTACAAGTAAAATAATCCAAGCTAAGCTGAGGCCGAGCTATCAAGCGAGCCAAACCGAGCCGGCTCAGTTCCGTTTCAAACCGAGCCGCGGAGTTTTCGGACAGCCTTAATTGAAAGCCCCTTTGGAACGGTAAGGTAATCGTTAATGAAAATGAAGTACAGGATGGCTTGATCATGTCGATTATCATTGAATGAGTTCGAGGGTAGTATTATTGAATGCATACCAATCCTGTGTTTGTAAAATATAGATTCCGATCCTAAGATATAAGTTTAATCAGAGGTGGCTCAATTATTTTAAAGGCTAAAATTGAATTATTTTTGGAGAAAAATAAGTTATGTTTAATAAAACAAAGCAACATTTCCTTTAAAATTTCATGAAAGATGTTAGCTTAAAGCTAGCAGTGATAACAAAAATCTATATATATGACTTAGAAAACATATCAAAACTTGTAGGACAAACTTATATACCTAGATAGACTATCATGTACAAATGTGTCACCTATTCAACGCAATAGTGTTGTTGTCTAGCGACCACAACCTCAATCAAGGATGAAATCCGTGCAATCTTAAAGCAATATAACCATGAAAATATCATGAAATCTACGATTGTATATCGTGGAATTCATTGTATGTGTTTCAACATACATCTCATATAATAGTTTACAACAAGATAAAATACATACATATACATATCAATGACAGGTCAAAGGGTCTCTGAGCTTTAATGAGCTACTTCATCTATCGTTAATCGGTATTAGAATGGAATTACGTGTCGAGCTTCATGAGAGGTGGGCAAGAAGAATGATTCTAATAGTAACCTCGGAAACTTCTCTTTTAACACAATCCCATGAATCCACTGGTATATTCAAGGCAAGAAGAACGATATTTGACCTAAAAAGCGTGTAACGAGTTTTATGTACAAGGTGATATTTGAACTAGAGTGGCACAACCTGCGACTTTTGTCACAAAAAAAATAGATCAACAAACATCAAACATTTCTAGTTCTACCATTGACACATTCCACAATCCACACTATGTCATAAACTTACAAAAAATATGGACCTGTAGCCTGTAGGAAAGGATTTTAAACTATTTGTTGTTATTAGGCCCAAACCATCACCGGTCAAAAACGAAGCACCCAAGGCCCAGTGGACCAAAAGCATACTCATGAAAATATGTTTGAATTCCAAAATTAGGACCACTTGTTTTTAAGGTGAGAATTTCAGTTTTCTAAATATCAAGTATCAACCCCACAAGAAAGGTAGCCACTCGTCATATAGCCTACTTATTGGGTGTTTGGTGTTGCGTTTTCAAAATAGAATTTTCGAAACTGCGTTTTGAAAAAGCATGTAGGTACATGCTTCTCCAAAACTGCGTTTTGGAGCAGATAATCACTTTTTCATCCAAACATTTTTTTAGATTATTTATGTTTTACAAACGCAATAATCAAATAATAACTTCAAAACGCAATCCCAAACACCTCTAAAGCTTTTATCTTTTATGCATGTACATCAATTTCATATCTTTTAAACCTATTATCTATAAGTTTAAACCCAACTGACATGTTTTCATAAAAATGTAATGAGAAACTTCCATGCCTTGGTTAAATTCCTCGGGTCAAGGGGTCTGATGATTCCATGCCCAACGAAGTTACCAGATTTATTTTTATTTAAAACCTAACCCTTTTTTAATGAAAAAACATCTGTTAAACTCGTCATAAAAACTAAACAAATACGACGAATGAACTTTCTTTTATTTATATTTTTCCTAAAATGACTCGTTAAGTTTTCAACCCCGACCCGTTTGGTCAGAACCAATTTGACCTAACCAGATCAATTTTTTTAATAACAATATGATTTGACCGGAACAAAAACGGTTATTGGTAACGATATAATTTGAGCCAAACATGTTTTGACCGTCCCTCCTGTAATGCTAGGTATATGTAACATAACATGTAGTTCATAAGTTTATTAGAATAAATGTCATACCAAGATTCTAATATTTATGGGGACAAATCTAATTGCCAGAGTACGATAAATGAGTAGTATAGTTGAGAGTTTTATGTATGTGTGTATGTATGTCTATTTTTGTGGGGTGAGGCACCTCCACTTTTGTTTAAATTAATTAAGTTGGTGTACAAACACCATCACAACTTCTGTCAAGCTGATTGTAACACTAGCATATGTCTTTTTACAGAATTAAGCATGGAAGAAGCCCTTAGATTTTGTACCTTTTCATCATATAACTGCAGTAACAACACCCAGATGCCAATATAAATAAAAATACAAATCTGTAATCTCAGATCTGTTCCAGCATTCTGCTCCTGCTACTATACATACATACAATGCATACGAGGAATTGAGTCAGGGCCCCGGGTTCGGTTCGGATTGGAAACCTATAGCTAGATGAAAATTTCAGCTCAAGCTCTTCAACAATTATATATATACACACACCACGGGCCAAAATGACCGAGATAACAAGCAAGCCAAACTGAGCCGAGCTAATGAGTGGACCACACTTGACTCGGGCTCAGCCCGTTTACAAACCGAGCTAGCCAGGCCAGCTCGGCTCGGTTTCAAACCGAACCAATTTCAAGGGAGCTCCGAGCAGGGAACTTTTTGGACCGAACGTATAAAACCTTTAGTTTTGAACACATGTACCATTCTTTATGAAGCACTACTATTCCAGTCTTTATATCATTTGGGTTCTGTACCTGCCGCTCTACACTCACTAACCCCTTTATCTCTACTTTCTCTCTATCCCTTTATATATATATACATATTGTTTGTATCTATACTGGAAATAGGGAAACATGGTATGCATAAAGCTATAAAAAACAACAGGTACTACCAGGAAATAAATCCTCACTCCGCCTGCCTGGATTATTTCTTTTTAATTATTACCATAATTATATGATCATACATATGTAAGTTATATCATTGGGTATATACATCATGTATATGCATAATGCATGTATAATCTGGTGCACACGTATATATGTGGAGAATTTTATGTATAGTAGATTTTACATTAAAATTTTTAATAAATGGTCACATTAAAATTTTTAATAAATGGTCCTTAAAATATGTCGAAATGATGGTTAGATGCAATTTACCGCTCATGTGTGCTACTTTTGGTGTCATAAAGACATCATAAATATATTGTGTTTTTACAATATATTAAAGTCACAACTCATAAAGTTGGTAGATCAATGTTTTAAAAATCGAATTTTAAATCATACCAAGTTGATCTCTGAAATGGTTAATTAGTTGAACTGAGTTGTACCGGATGATTCAACCAGATTACTATTTAACCCTACTGTTGGTTGTGAAGGATTTGACCATGTTAGGGGTCTTCTTATTATATTGTTGTTAAATAAATACCCACAATATATACTTTGTTTCATATATTGTAAACTACTTGAGCACCTGATGGTAGCGCTCCAACTAGAACTTCGACCCTCAGACGACTTTGAATAGCTAGCTGCAAGACAGAAACACCGTTAGGACTCGTTATAGAAATGAGGTTATTCCTGTAACCACCCTCCGACGTGAGAATAAGTCTCGGTGTTTGGAGTAATAATATGTATTGAGATGGAATAGAATGATCTATACCTTTGATGTTTACCTCTATTTATAATTTACCATTAGGGTTTTCTCTAACTTAGGATGGGCTCCGATAAGTTAGGGATTTGCATGATCTTCCCAAAATATTGGGGATTTAGTTACGTGGTTTATCCATGACGAATAGAATATTCTAGAATAAACGTGTGTAATTAAATATTTATAATAAAATAATAGGTGATGACCGGGTCGGTTAGCCGCTCCAGGTCATACCTCGCCATGTCCCCTCAGTCCGAAGTTATGAAATGAAATTCATAAAATCGGACTAAAGAAGGAGTCAAGCAAAATACCCCCTATGAGTGCATATGTCTCAAATGGAAGTGTGGCCGCAAACTTAAATTGTGACGGTGATGTGAAAGGAAAATGAGAGTGGGGTCATCATTAGGATGACATTTGTACTTACCCTGTTCTGACACGCGTTCCCAACTTGTGTGCCTTTTTGAATTCAAAAAATTCATTTCACCTTTTTACCTATAAAAAGATCGCCCCTTAGGGCTTTACCCATTTTCATTATCTTCCTCGAATTCTCAACTGCACCCATGGCTTCTAAAATTGGCGAGTCTTCATCGGCCTCCGCAATTCCCGGCGCCTTGTATTGCAAGTGGGGAGCAGCATCGTTCAACAATCGTTGCAAGATTACAACATTAAACCGGAGTGGAATCCAGTGCTACCGTCAAAGAAAGATGTGGCGTTTCCACTGAAGCAAGGCAAAATCACCCTGTTCAGTGATTTCTTCAAGTTCTGCAACTTCCGGTTGCCTACCACCAAATTTTGTAAGTCTATTCTAGATGAGTACCAAATTCATATTTCTCAGATGCACCCTCTGGGTTTGGCGAAACTCCGTCACTTCGAGTTCGCCAGCCTGGCTTTAGGTCATGAGCCTGAGATTCTGGTGTTTAGGGCTTTCTTCGTTCTTGTTTGGAAGTCCCTATTCTTCACGTTTGATCGAAGGGACACACAGATTTCTTGGTTGAGAATGTTCCCCTAGCTCGCGGGATAAAGATTGGAGAAAGAAATTCTTTTATATAGATGCCGGCGTAATCCCTGGTGAGATGCACTAGAGGGACATGGGTTCCAAAGAAAAATACCTGGATGAATGTCCCGCTGTTGAGGCGTATGCGGAGAATGCCCTTTACAAGAAGTTATGCCTGTACCCCTTTGAATGTCAAGTTATACCCGAGGGGGCGCTCGTACTTGTGGGGATGAGTTTGTTATGGCGTGACGGCCGATTCTACCCAGCATTTCAAAGATTTGACAATGGTGAGTGATATTCCCCCCTTATCGTATTCATGTTGTGTTTTGCAATTACATGGACTGAACTAATTAAATTGGCATAGGCGAATGGTCGTTGTTTGACTTTGTGGACCCCCCCGGAATGCCGCTTTACGGGCTACTGACAACGTGGTAGGGGAGCAAGAGCCTAATGTGCTCTCCATGCACATTGAACGATTTCTTATTCCACCCGCTTTAGTGACGTCGTCTGGTGAGGTAGCCGCTCCTCTACCCAGCGGCGAACATGTAGCACCTTCAGAAGGAAAAAAGAAAACACCCAGCCTGAAGGTGGTTGTGAAGAAACCTGCTTGTGGGTGTTATTCCAGTGGAGACCAATGTGTCCGGGTTGCCCGGGAATGTGGATGTGACCCCAACTTCTATTGGGAGTAGCTCTGTTCCCGCCTCAAAGAAGCGAAAGAGAATCCTTCCATTAACGACGTTTCAAGCAACGAAAGCGGCCCAACTACTACGCGCGGGTATGTCTCCCTTCCCTACCATGTGTGTTGTTTGGCATTTCCTTATCTAATGAACAATAACGATCTGCAGGTGTTATGACCGGGATTCCTTTGGATAACATAGTCCTGTCGTCGTTGTCTTCTGCAGATACTCGTGCCCCTACGTTAGGCACGCAGGGCCTTTCGCTGGATGAACTCATCATCCAGGCTAGCTCTTTCCAATCCGCCCCCGCGTTTACTACCTCTGTTATTGCCACCGCCGTCCCTGCTTCAAATCCTCCAATTGCTAGCACGACCCTGCCTCCGATGTTTGATTCCCCCGGGGCAGGTTGTCCAGGGGAAGGCGGGGACAAGCTTGCTTCGTCCAATAAAGCGGAATCCAGTAATAAAGAATGGATATCACTCACAATACCAGGAAGTCCAGCGATAACTTTGCTGAGGAAGAGGCCTTCTTGTTCGATGACCTTTATCTTCCTACCGTGTGTTGGGATTCGAACGCTCAAGACAAGCGATACCAACCTAAGTGGAGAGTAGCTGAATCGACCAGGCTTGTATTTCCGCCTATTGTGCACCATTGGGTGGAGCGGTCCTATTCGCCGGCCGAGTCTTCATATGTGGAGGGATTAGATAATGAGCACCTGATGAATTCAACCATGGTGGAGACTGTTAGTGTGCCAAGAAAACTTGCAGAGATCAGGTGCCGTTGGATGCATGATAACCACGAGCTGCGCCAAGCGCGTATGTCCATTCAAGAGCTTGTGGATGAAAAGAACCGACTAGAGAGTCAACTTCAAGCGGCTCACGTGAGGGAAGACCGCTTCTTACTTGAGAAAAACAAGGCGGAGGATGATCTTAAACGGGTAACTGCTAACTTGGTTGAGGAAAGACTAGTCTGGACCCGTGACATGGCAGAAAAAGATCACGTGATTTCCCGCGCCATAAGCGTTCAATAAGAGTTGGAGAGGAAAGCCGTTGTGGAGGCCCAAAAGGTTAGGTCTGAGTTATCCGCCGAGATAAGCAAGTATCATATTGACGTTGATTTTGTTTATCAGGTGCAGGAAAGATACCAAAACTTGACCCTCGAGCTACAAGCCTCTGAAGCCAAGTCTCAGGCGAGACAGGTTGAACTCGAAGAGCGTGAATAGAAGCTTAGAAGTCTTCAACAAATTTGTGATGCTCTTCTTGCCGAAAAGAACCAACTTACACAAGCCTCTGCCCTTCAACTATCTCGTCTCAATGAGGCGGAGGGTGCCTTGGCTCAATCCCGCGTTGAAGTGGATAATCTGACAGACCAACTGGCGAGTGTCCGGGGCGATAGGAACTGGCTGATATCACAAGGTTTGGTTGGTGCGTTTGAATACTTACGCTAGTAAGAGCCATTTATTGCGCTGTTGGATCGTCTATCCACCACTGCGTATAAGTCGGGGCAACATGATGGCGTCTATGAGAGCTATGTCAGTTGCCAGCGGATGGATAAGGTTACCCAGAAATTCCAGGAGGAAGGAGGCAAGCTGACATCTCAAATATCAGACGCCCTGGAAGCCGTGTGCAACGATCCCTTGCCCGCGTATGTTGACCTGACCAGCAAAGTGGCTGAAAAAGGTGTAGAGTTATTACGCCAGACGTTGGAGGTAGCGCAGGAGTCGGAGTAACCCTTTAATTGTTTGCTTTTGTTTATTGTTTCAAACGTTTTGTAAAACGATACCTTAATGGGATGTGTATTGGTACTTGGTGCAATTAATGATGCCATCATGACTGTTTTCAGTTAATTAATGCCTGTCTATGATTTGACACGTGATCATCAAAGTTTTGTACCCCCCTTTTTGGCAACCTCCCATTATATATTCATTCCATTGTTTTTGCCAGATTTGGTAAAAAACAACATGAGTGAGGAGTACCGTTTACGAGAAGTTTCCGACGTACTTTGGACCCTCGATGCGGCTGCCGCCTTGCTCGTTCTGTATGAGCAAGCGCCTGGAGGCGAAGTAGATGTTGAGGGGCTTGTTCCTTCCAATGTTGTGCCCCGTCCTGCGTTGTGTGACGAAAACGTCAATGATGATGTCATTCATGTGGACGAGGCACTTGTCGCTCCTGATCCTGCTGTATTGAATGTTGATGCATTAATGCCATGATCTCCCCCTGAAGCCTTGGGCCGGTGCCGTATGGTGTACCAGTGTCATGGTAGGGCTCACCGAGCAACCTTGCCTGACATTCAAGAGCCGGTAGCCATTCTGGCCGGTGTGGCGGAGGATGAAGACCTAATTGTGGATCCTCATCCACTGGAGTGGTATGGCGAAGCATTGCACACCCCTGCAGAGGTGTTGGCAATGCTTGCCGATTTTTAGTTGATTAGAACATGTTCGTTTTTTGGTAACCCCGTATGTTGTTTTTTGTATAACACGGGACAAGTACTTGGTTTTGTTTGATAGTTGGATGTATTTATTACCAAAATACCTATCTTTTGTAGTGGTTGATGTATCTATTACCAAGATACCACTTTAGCGCTGTATATATATAACTTTGGTATTTATGAAACTGTATTTCATAACAAAGTTGTCGTGTATGTCGTGAAAGACCAAACATAAATGTTTATTGATAAATGACTAAAAATAAGAGACATCGAAAATGATGGATTACACTTTATTTTGATCAAGAAAAAAAACACATTTCGCCGTTAGGGGCGGGCGTCTACATATAACACTTCTTTAACTGGGCTACATTCCAGCTACGCGGGACTGTTGTACCGTCAAGTTTGGATATGCGGTAGGCCCCCTTCCCCCAAAACTTCTTGGATTACGTAGGGGCCTTCCCAGGTAGGACCTAACTTGCCAGTGGATTCCACCCGGCTGGCTTCATTATCTCGCATAACATAATCACCCTCCTTGAAAGTCTGTTGAGCCACGCGTTTGTTATAAAACTTCTCAAAAGTTTTCTTGTACTTTGCCTCACTAATGGCGGCTGCCTCCCACCGTTCTTCCAAGGCATCCAGGCCTTCACGCAGAAGTCTGTCGTTATCGTTAGTCGTTAGGCGCCTTAGCGACGGTAACCCTACCTCTGCTGGTATCATTGCCTTCGTGCCATAGGTTTGGCTAAATGGGGTTTCATTGTTGCTTGTCTTGGGCATGGTTCAGTGTGCCCATAGGACGTTTGGCAATTCTTCCACCCAAGAGCTTCCCTAATGGTCTAGTTTTATTTTAGTTCCATCCAACAGGCTTCTGTTTGCCCTTTCCACTTGGCCATTGCCTTGAGGGTGTGCCACCGAGGTGAAAACTTGCTGAATTTGTAGCCCCGCACACCAATCCTGTAGAACTCGATCGGTGAATTGTCTACCATTGTCGCTGACCAGATATAGCGGGAGCCCAAATCGGCAAATGATGTGTTCCCATAAGATTTTTTAGCGTTTTCGGCCGTTATCTTTGCTAACGGTTTCGCTTCCACCCACTTGGTGAAGTAGTCAATTGCCACAATCAGATATTTGAGTTTTCCCGGGGCTGGAGGGAATGGTCCCACGATATCCACTGCCCATTTCTGGAATCAAGTTATTTTTGGGGCGCAGCATTTGTGGGGCATACTTTTGACAACTGCGGCACCTTCTAAGTTCGGCCACAGCGTCTTCATGCATTCCGGGCCAATAGTACCCAGCCTTCTGAATTTTTGCTACAATTGCCCGGGGTTCGGTGTGAATTCCACATATGCCGGCGTGTATTTCGTGGATCAAGTATGTGGCTTCCGACGGGGATACGCACCGTAATAATGGTCCCAAATATGTTTTCTTGTAGAGGGTGCCATTCTGTACTTCGTATTGTAAAGCCTTCACTTCTATTTTTCTAGCTTCGCCTCTGGCGGACGGTAGTGCTCCTTTTGTAAGGTAGTCTAGAATGGGCGTATACTTACAAGGCTCTTCCGTCGTAACCGCGGAAACCTCTCGATGTTCAATTGAAGGTGATTGAAGTGTTTCCACCTTTACCTCTTTCTACATGCCTGACGTTGCTGGCTTGCTAAGAGCATCAGCTATTTGGTTTCTTCCACGGTGAACATGGCTGAGCGTGACGTTTTCAAAGGAGGCTGTGAGCTCTTTGGTTTTTGCCAGATATTTTGCCATCGTCTCGTCCTTGGCCTCGTATGTCTCGCTTACCTGATTGTTGACTAGTAAGGAGTCAACATACGCCTCGACCCTTGTTGCTCCCATGGACTGTGCCATTCTTAGGCCTGCCAACAGGGCTTCATACTCCGACTCATTATTGGAGCATTCAAAATCGAAACATAAGGCATACATCAACTTTACTTCATTAGGACTTATCAGCATGAGACACGTGTCGACCCCCTTTCCACTGGATGACCCACTGTATACAACCTCCAGGTTTGCGAGGATGTGCTCGTCTCTGACCTGTGGTTAACCACTGGATCGTCGATGACTTCTCCTTCAGGAATTTCAGCTAAGAAATCGGCGATTACCTGCCCCTTGATCACCGTTCGTTTTCGATACTCGATGTCCAGGGCCCCTAGCTCAATTGCCCATTTTGCCAGCCTGACAGAGATCTCTGGTTTATGTAGGACTTGCTGTAAAGGGTAATTTGTTAGGATTTGCACACGATGAGCCTGGAAATATCTTCGGAGACACCGGGTAGCATGAATAAGTGAGAGTACCAGCTTTTCTAGCGTAGGATATCGCGTTTCAGGGCCTGCCAACACACGGCTAATGTAGTAAATCGGCGTTTGCTTTCCGTCTCTCTCAACCATGAGTACTGCTTACCGTGTTGTGAGCTGCCGCCAGATACATCTTCAAGAGTTCGTTAAGGCGAGGGGCTGTCAACGTGGGCAACTTTTCAATGAACCGTTTCATATCTTGCAAAGCCTCTTCTACGTCACTGGTCCATTTGAAGTTGCTTTTGTTGAAGCAATCTTTCAACGTTTTTATAAATGGCAAAGACTTCTCAGCATGTCTTGCTAAGAACCTATTTATAGCCACCAACCGCCCATTCAGCATTTGTGCTTCTCTTAGGGTCCTGGGCGACGGCATTCGCGTTATGGCGGCTATTTTTTCAGGGTTGGCTCTGAAGCCCTCCCGTGTAACCACCACCCCCAGGAACTTGCCTTCCTCTACCCTGAAAGAGCACTTCTTGGGGTTGAGTTTGATGCTGTATTCTTATAGCTTCCGGAAGGTTTCCTCGATGTCGTTGAGCATTTGTTTTTCTTCCCTACTTTTAATTAACAAGTCGTCCACATACACCTCCAGGTTTCTACCAATTTGCTTTTCAAAAGCTTTGTCCATGAGCCGCTGGTAGATGGCACCTGCATTGCGTGTAACAGAAAATGCCTATATCAGTATGGAACGTTGTTTGCTCTTCATCGTCTCGTGACATCTTGATCTGGTGGTACCCTTTATAAGCGTCCAGGAAACATTTATACCGAAAGGGAACCAAGGAGTCGACTTTGAAATCTATTTCCGGTAGCGGATAGGTGTCCTTTGGACATGCCTTGTTTAAATCTTTGAAGTCAATGCACATCCGCCATGTACTGTCTGGTTTCTTGACCATTACGGGATTTGATACCCCGTGTGGTACTTCGTTTCCCGAAGAATGCCTGCTTCGACCAACTTTCGTACTTCTTTGATCACTGCTTCTCTCCTATCGGGAGCCATGCTTCGCTTTCCTTGGGCCACCGGTTTGATGCCCGGGAAGGTCGCTAATTTGTGTTATGCCTTGTCCCGGGGTATGCTGGTCATGTCAGAAGGCTCAAAAGCGAAGACATCAATGTTTCTTTTTAATAGCTGATTCAAACTGTTCTTGGTTTCCGGGGAGAGACTATCCCCTATAGTAACTGTCTGCTCAGGGTAACGTGTGCTTAATACCCACCTCTTCGGGTCGATTGCACCGCTGGGTCCCTGACGACATCTTTTAGCGCTCACTACCTCTCCCATTTTTTCCCGGTGGACTGTTGCAACTCCCCCTGGCGTGGGGAACTTCATGAGAGCTCACGCGGTGGAGACAACAACGTCTAGTTTCCCCAAAGTGTACCTTCCGATTATCACGTTGTGATGCGAGTCGGCGCGTACTACAAGGAAGGTAAGAAGTATGGTCCTTTCACGGGGGGCTAACCCGAAGGTTACCGGGAAGGTGATTTGACCGATTGGATCAACTTTTTCCCCGGTAAAGCCTTTTATGGGGGCGTGCACTAGTTCAAGGAGTTTCTTATCCTCCGGTTATTCTGTTGAAACAGTGTTCGTATATTATGTCTTCGGAGCTTCCTGTGCCGACAAGTATCGTTATCATGTTATAATCGCCCACAGCGGATGAGATGATGAGAGGGTCGATAGTGAGGTCCACATCCTCTGCCCGCGGCTCGACAGTCATGGTTGCCAACATCCAAGGTCCGGGGTGGAGAAACTTCTTTTTACCCCCTTCGCCTTGTTGGCATATAACATATTCATCTCCCGCTGCCTTTTGCCCACTCCTTTATTGTAACATTGGTCAAAAACAGGTTTTCCAAACCCGCTTCGTTTGTAATCGAATATCAAGTTATAAATGTTTCGTTGCGTATTTATGTTGATTTTAATTTTTAATGATGCATAATTAATAAACAAACTAGAATATAAAAGTTATAATTAATAAAAAGTAAAAATAAAATAAATAAAATGAAAAACAGGCTGCCGGGACTGGAACCCGGGTCAGCCGGAAAGGATTCAACGTCTTAACACGCACACATATAACCACTCCGCCACTTGATGTTTTCTGTTAGTTCTAGGAATCAATTAAACCTTATGTTCAACCATGAATCGATCTGTTTACGCTAACTGAAACCGTTATCGGTTTCCAAACGTCCAAAAACGTTTGAGTGTTCGCGGTTTTCTGTCAATAACCGATACACCGACACCTCCAATCAATTTAGCTTTGAATGGACTTGAATTCATGTGGGATCGGTTTTAATAACTGAAAAATCTGCACTTCATGAATTACTCCAACCATAGTCCCCTCTCGCGACTCAAACTCATCTGCAGACCTTTAATTTCACTTTCGCACTACTTTCAGTTCGTCGGAAAAGCTATTTGAACTCGCCGGACTTTCGCCGGAAAACCGTGTCTTCCATCAAATCAGTAAGTCTCTCATTTCTTTCATCGTCTATCAGTTGTTAAGCTTTTGCTAACTCAAACCCTTCAATCAGAATCAGTTTCAGACGACGATATCGGATAATTAACTCTCACCGGAAAACTTCTGAAAATTCTCAATTCTCGCTGTGAAACAGTATAGCCTTCTAAACCTTCTGGTAATTCTTGTTCAGTGCTTCAATTTCGCATTTAGCTAATAAAAATTGTTATTCTGTCCGCTCAGACGAAATCCGTAAAAACAGAGCCGACGACTTCGCCGGAATCCTGAGATAAATCGTTTATCCGGTATGTTTACTTCCAAAATCTTCTCTGCCATTTCATTTTAGTCATTTGAATGTTTGTCAATCGAATTAAACAAGAAACAGTAGAGTAATTGTAGTCTGTGATTTTGTAACGAAGAAGACGAAGTTAGGTTGTTTATAAGTTTAATATAATTTGGATATTATCTCGGGTTAGACACACAGTCCAGCGGTGGACTGTGTGCGCACATATATCACACGCCGCGAGTTCGATCCTTGACACACACATATGCTCTGTAATAAAGATGTTTTATTTTTCTAACTGAACCGGATTAACTCACGGTAGATGTTAAGTATAATAAAAATCGGTATATTAACCAGGTTAGACACACAGTCCAGCGGTGGACTGTGTGCAATACCAACCCACAGGTCCCGGGTTCGAGACCTGTTGCACACTCCGGTTCGATGATTAAAACCCTTTTTGAAAATAAAAGAATTTTGAATAAACTAAAATAGTATATAATATAATTGAAAACATAATTATTTCGGGTTAGACACGTAGCTCAGTTGGTAGAGCTGCGTGCACGCGTACGGGAGGTTTCGGGTTCGAGTCCTGCCCGGCGCATACATACACACAATAGAACCGGTCAAACAGTCAACAGTCACAGTCAAACAGTCAACGGTCAATGGTCAACGAAAAATTCAACATCTTTTTATATTTTTATTTATTTAATTTAATTTAAAAATCAATTAAAAATACTTAAAAATAATGTTTTTAAAGATAGGAAATAGCCTTAAACTCACAAAAATATATCTAAAAATCCTATTAAAATTATTAATAAAATTCACTCATTTACTATACCTTCCGTTATTATTTAGGTTAGTTAATCCTTGTTGATCAATCCTTCAAACTCGTGCGCATCTCATCATCTCCAACCGAACGCACCCAATGTGAGTGAATCTCTACAAATTCCCCGTTTTAATCACGTTTTTGGGGTGTATCATGTGTCTTACCATTTATTATATTTAAATCATTGTGCATACATCATATCTATGAACAAATGTGTATTCAGCTTATATCAACTGTTTGTGTGGTTATTGTTTAGGTTTAATTTATTATTTTCAGTACATGCAATATCATAGGCCGCCGCTCCCCATTACATTATGAGCGTTGAGCTGTTCCCCATTACATTATGAGCGTGAACCGGGCGTTGCCAACATACGATCGGCTCCGTTTGATTGAGCCTTGATCGCACAGACATTCATCATAGGCCGTCCGTTCCCCATTACATCATGAGCGTGAACGTGACGTTGCCAACATATACAATTTCATTCATGTTATATATTCATGCAAGTTCATATGTTATTGTATGTTATTGTTTGTGGCTGTTATTGTTATTGTTTGATTATTTACATTTGCTCTCATATGACTATTGCATAATTTTTCCATGATAAAGATAACAAGAAATCAACAATAAATGTTTATCTAACAAGGTTCACTCGCCAACTTATGTTGACCCAAAAACCCCCATTTTTACACATGATACAGGTGATCCAGCCGCAGCAAGAAACACATAGGATTGGCTTAGAAGAATAAACTGGTTTAGAGCTTGGATTGTTTAGTTGATTATTTTTCTTTGTATTTGTATGAACATGTTTGGATTATTGAGGATGTAATTTTGATTTAAATAAATATGAAACATATTAGTAAATATCATGAGCTTTGGTGATAACCCAATTATGCCCCGACTCTTATTCCGCTGCGGGTCGGGGTGTGACAGATTGGTATCAGAGCCATGACTATAGGGATATAGGATAGGTTATTAGACCCTTAGAGCCTATACTATAGTTGATTAGAAATTTTTAAGATTTTTGTGTGTTACATGCAAAATTCATGATGTTTATATGTTTTATGTTTAATGTTACACTCAATGTTATGCAAGCATGTTCATAAGTACATATTATATTTATAATGCCTATCATGAATCATATTCTCATAACATATCATATCCATGAAAGCACACATCACATCATTTTCATGATTGTTTTTACAATGATTTTTTTGTATTTTCAAATCACATCAAAGTGAGTTCTCATGACGGGCATGTAGTAACTGGAAGGGTACAAATACCGGTAGTCGGAACGTCCTGTCTAGGCTGGCATCGTATAAATCCAAAATAAAGGACCAGTTTGCCTACCTGGGGACTAACGATGAGAGTACGAAGTACCTATTAGGCCAAAGCATGCTATACCAAACGTCGTGTGAGCTAACCCCACTTTGAGTTGTCTTTGTGTGTACACCTGGACACATTCCGACCATACATCTCGTAAACATATTTCGTGGTTTTCATTCGGGTAATGCGAGTGTTAAACCGCCAATACTAATGTGAATCCTACCAAGCCAATAGTCATGGGGCCCACATGACTATACAAGTGAAAGTATGGGGGACAATTGAGGCCCAACATGAGCAAACCCAAGACATCCTATGGATGTAGTTGCATTATTGATATTTATGTTATTTTCATTTTCTTTAAGACACATGACACCTAAAAAGACTCCATAAACTCACAATCTTCTTATGTATGTTCCTGTAGATGTCGGCTAGACAACAACGGGGGGTAGAAGATCAGGAAGGTCTCACGAACGCTTGGCCACTCAAATCGCAAAACAAATGGCCGCGATGCTTCCTGACATTGTGGTTCAAGTACAACAAGCTCTCGCCACAAATCCCACCAATCCTCCCCAGCAAGAAGACCAGAACATCGGCAACCCTCCTACCAAAAAGTGCTCATATAAACATTTCAAGTCTTGCGATCCTCCTAAATTTGAAGGGACCGAAGGTGTCACTGCTCTCCTCCACTGGTTTGAGGAAATGGAAAACACCTTCCTCAACTGCGATTGTCCCGAGGATCGCAAGGTACGATACGCAACCGGGAGACTATTTGGGGTAGCTCTTACCTGGTGGAATACTGAAAAGGGTAAGAAGGGAATCGAAGATGCAATGGCCTTAACATGGGAGGAGTTAAGGGAAATCATGACGAGACGATTCTGTCCTAGAAGTGAGATTAAAAAGTTAGAAGATGAATTTCATTCATTGAAGCAAAAGGAGGGAGATCATACTTCCTACAACAAGAGGTTCTTAGAGTTGAACCAAATGGTCCCTAACTTGTTCACCCCAGTTTACCGCTTAGTCGAGCATTATATTCGAGGTCTTCCCTCGAAAATTCAAGATTCAGTTCTCAGCACTTCGCCAGCAACACTTAAAGCTGCTATGGAACTAGCTACTGAACTGACCGAGAATCGAATTCGCAACGGTAAATTTAAAGAGGAGAAAAAGAAAGCCCCCGTTGAGGGCCAAACTTCAAACCATTCCACCCCCTCCTCTAAGTTTGCTAACAAGAGGAAACGTAACACCAGAAACTTCGCTGTCACACAAACCAATTTCCCTATCCCTGCTGCACCCATTACCCAAGTTGCCCCCTCACCTGCACCATATAAAAGGCCATACTCTGGCCCATTACCAAAATGCAACCGTTGCCAATACCATCACTTTCCTGATCATCCCTGCCAACATTGCACCGGCTGTGGTCGCGCAGGTCATACTGTTCAAACCTGTCGCATACCTCAGCGAACGAACCGCCACCAGCCTTCAACCCAAACCCACCAACAAATAATGGGTCTAGCCCAACAACCCCTACTACTACCACCTACCCAACGTTTAGCCCAATCATACTACCAACCCAACTATCCCATGGTGCAACCTATGCGGGCTTGCTACAATTGTGGAGACCCAAGCCACTTTAGAAACACTTGTCCACGTTTGGTGAACATTATACATGCTCAAGCCCAAGCAAATCCGGTGAATCAAGCTAACCAAGCTCCTCCACCTACAAGAGGAAGAGTTTTCAACATCAACGCTAATCAGGCTAGAGCTGACAGCAATGTGGTTAACGGTACGTTTCTTATCAACGGTAGTTATGCATCCATGTTGTTTGATATTGGAGCGGATAAAAGTTTTGTGTCCTTAGAGTTTGAACCCATTCTAAACCAAATTCGTGATAAGCTCGTGGAATCCATAACAGTAGAAGTTGCTGAAGGAAAACCGGTCTCATTAAACTCTATTATACGCAATTGTACTCTCACCTTAAACGACCACAATTTTCCAGTTGACCTTTGACATTATAATTGGTATAGACTGGCTCAGCCAACATCAGGCTGAAGTTGTATGCCGCGAAAAGTTTATACGCATTCCTTTTTCAAATGGTCAGACTCTACGAATCTTTGGAGAAACCCCATCAAAAGGGCTCAGATTAATGTCCTGTCTTCAAACCCAAAAATATCTTCGCAAGAATTATGTCGCATTTTTAACTCATGTCGTCAAAAAGGGAACCATGGAGAAGAAACTCGAAGACATCCCAGTAGTAAAAGATTTCCCGCAAGTTTTTCCTGACGACATTTCAGGACTTCCTCCCTTGAGAGAAGTCGAATTCTGCATTGATCTTATACCTGGTGCTACACCAGTTGCAAAGTCTCCTTATAGGTTAGCCCCCTCTGAAATGCAAGAGCTAGCCAATCAATTGCAAGAGTTGACTGACAAAGGATTCATACGTCCTAGCTCCTCGCCTTGGGGTGCACCTGTCCTTTTTGTGAAGAAGAAAGATGGAACGTTTCGCATGTGCATCGACTACAGAGAACTCAACAAGTTAACGATCAAGAATCGCTATCCATTACCTCGCATTGATGATCTTCTTGACCAACTTCAAGGCGCCAGCTGTTTTTCAAAAATCGACCTTCGTTCTGGTTATCATCAACTTAGAGTACATGAAGAAGACGTTCCAAAGACCGCCTTCCGAACTCGTTATGGTCATTATTAATTCATGGTCATGCCATTTGGTTTAACCAACGCTCCAGCTGTCTTCATGAATCTAATGAACAGAGTCTGCAAACCCTATCTCGATCGTTTTGTTATAGTCTTTATCGACGACATCCTCATTTACTCAAAGTCTAAGTCTGATCATGAACGGCATCTTCGACTCATCCTTACACTCTTAGAGAATGAAAAGCTTTACGCCAAATTCTCCAAATGCGAATTCTGGTTAAAAGAGGTACAATTCCTTAGACATGTTGTTAATGACAAGGGAATACATGTCGACCCCTCAAAGATCAAAGCAAATGGCAAGCGCCACGTACACCAACCGAAGTAAGATCATTCCTTGGTTTGGCTGGTTATTATCGCCGTTTCATTTCAAATTTCTCTCGCATTGCTGTACCACTCACGGCTTTAACTCATAAAGGAAAACCCTTCATATGGGGACCCAAACAAGAAGAAGCCTTCCAAACCCTTAAACAAAAACTCTGTGATGCACCAATCCTCAACCTTCCTGAAGGTTGTGATGACTTCGTGGTTTATTGCGACGCGTCAGGGCAAGGACTAGGTTGTATTCTAATGCAAAGAGGAAAGGTTATAGCTTATGCTTCGAGACAACTCAAGACTCATGAGAAGAACTACACCACCCATGACCTAGAACTTGGTGCCGTTGTGTTCGCTCTTAAGATATGGAGACATTATCTCTACGGTACTAAGTGTGAAATATACACTGACCACAAGAGTCTTCAACATATCTTCAACTAAAAGGAGTTAAACATGAGGCAACGAAGATGGGTCGAACTTCTAAATGACTACGACTGTGAAATTCGGTACCACCCTGGCAAGGCAAATGTGGTGGCTGATGCACTCAGTCGAAAGGGTTATGCGAACTCCATTCATATTCTATGTTCGCAAATCATAACTGACATTAAAGATCAAATTCGAGAAGCCCAACATGTTTCAGTAACAGAAGACGACGTACAAAAGGAGCTGTCCTGTGGAGCTGAACTTAAAATTGAAACTAAATCTGACGGTATTCTGTACTATCTAGATCGCATATGGATTCCTGACCACAACAACCTTCGTGAATTCCTTATGAATGAGGCACACAAAACACGATACTCTATACACCCAGGAGCCGACAAGATGTATCAAGACCTTCGATACACCTACTGGTGGCCTGGAATGAAAAAGGATATTGCTGTTTTTGTTTCCAAGTGCCTTACATGTTCCAAGGTAAAAGCTGAACATCAAAGACCCTCAGGACTTCTGGTCCAACCTGAAATACCTGTATGGAAGTGGGAAAACATAACCATGGACTTCATTACTGGGTTACCTCGCACTTCTGGTGGGTATGACACTATATGTGTAATCATTGATCGTCTTACAAAATCAGCTCACTTTATTCCAATCCGTGAAGATTTCAAGAACGAGAAGCTAGCTCGTATCTACATCAGCGAGATCGTAAGCCGACATGGTGTACCGTTAAGCATTATTTCAGATCGTGATGGTCATTTCACTTCACGAACATGGCAAGCCGTACAAACCGCTTTGGGTACACGATTAGATCTCAGTCCGCTTACCATCCTCAAACTGATGGACAATCTGAACGCACCATTCAAACTCTTGAAGATATGCTTCGAGCATGTGTCATAGACTTCAAGGGAAATTGGGACACTCATTTACCATTAGTTGAATTTTCGTACAACAACAGCTATCATTCAAGTATCGGCATGGCACCTTTTGAAGCCTTATATGGTCGTAAGTGCCGATCTCCAGTATGTTAGCATGAAATTGGGGAAGCTCAAATCACCGGTCCAGAATTGATTCAAGAAACCACAGACAAGATCCATCAAATTCGAAACAATCTCCTAGCGGCTCAAAGTCGTCAAAAGAGTTATGCGGATAAACGACGAAAGCCTTTGGAGTTTAACATTGGTGATCATGTACTTTTAAAAGTATCACCGTGGAAGGGAGTAGTTCGTTTTGGCCAAAAAGGCAAGCTGGCACCACGCTACGTAGGACCTTTCAAGATACTCGAAAGAGTAGGACCTGTAGCATACAAACTTGATCTACCAGAAGAACTCAACAGAATTCACCCCACGTTCCACGTATCAAACTTGAAGAAGTGCCTCGCTGATGAGAACCTCCATATTCCTCTGGAAGATATTCAGATTGATGAATCTATGCATTTTATTGAAAGACCAGTAGAGATCATGGACTTCAGAGAAAAACGTCTACGACGAAGTCGCATTCCAATTGTTAAGGTACGCTGGGAGTCGAAACAGGGACCTGAGTTTACTTGGGAACGTGAAGACTCAATGCGCGAAAAATACCCGCATCTTTTTCCTACTACTACTTAAATTTCGGAACGAAATTCCTAAAAGTAGGGGATACTGTAACATTGGTCAAAAACGGGCTTTCCAAACCCGCTTCGTTTGTAATCGAATATCAAGTTATAAATGTTTCGTTGCGTATTTATGTTGATTTTAATTGTTAATGATGCATAATTAATAAACAAACTAGAATATAAAAGTTATAATTGATAAAAAGTAAAAATAAAATAAATAAAATGAAAAACAGGCTGCCGGGACTCGAACCCGGGTCAGCCGGAAAGGATTCAACGTCTTAACACGCACACATATACCCACTCCGCCACTTGATGTTTTCTGTTAGTTCTAGGAATCAATTAAACCTTATGTTCAACCATGAATCGATCTGTTTACGCTAACTGAAACCGTTATCGGTTTCCAAATGTCCAAAAACGTTTGAGTGTTCGCGGTTTTCTGTCAATAACCGATACACCGACACCTCCATTCAATTTAGCTTTGAATGGACTTGAATTCATGTGGGATCGGTTTTAATAACTGAAAAATCTGCACTTCATGAATTACTCCAACCATAGTCCCCTCTCGCGACTCAAACTCATCTGCAGACCTTTAATTTCAATTTCGCACTACTTTCAGTTCGTCGGAAAAGCTATTTGAACTCGCCGGACTTTCGCCGGAAAACCGTGCCATCCATCAAATCAGTAAGTCTCTCATTTCTTTCATCGTCTATCAGTTGTTAAGCTTTTGCTAACTCAAACCCTTCAATCAGAATCAGTTTCAGACGACGATATCGGATAATTAACTCTCGCCGGAAAACTTCTGAAAATTCTCAATTCTCGCTGTTAAACAGTATAGCCTTCTAAACCTTCTGGTAATTCTTGTTCAGTGCTTCAATTTCGTATTTAGCTAATAAAAATTGTTATTCTGTCCGCTCAGACGAAATCCGTAAAAACAGAGCCGACGACTTCGCCGGAATCCTGAGATAAATCGTTTATCCGGTATGTTTACTTCCAAAATCTTCTCTGCCATTTCATTTTAGTCATTTGAATGTTTGTCAATCGAATTAAACAAGAAACAGTAGAGTAATCGTAGTCTGTGATTTTGTAACGAAGAAGACGAAGTTAGGTTGTTTATAAGTTTAATATAATTTGGATATTATCTCGGGTTAGACACACAGTCCAGCGGTGGACTGTGTGCGCACATATATCACACGCCGCGAGTTCGATCCTTGACACACACGTATGCTCTGTAATAAAGATGTTTTATTTTTCTAACTGAACCGGATTAACTCACGGTAGATGTTAAGTATAATAAAAATCGGTATATTAACCAGGTTAGACACACAGTCCAGCGGTGGACTGTGTGCAATACCAACCCACAGGTCCCGGGTTCGAGACCTGTTGCACACTCCGGTTCGATGATTAAAACCCTTTTTGAAAATAAAAGAATTTTGAATAAACTAAAATAGTATATAAATATAATTAAAAACAAAATTATTTCGGGTTAGACACGTAGCTCAGTTGGTAGAGCTGCGTGCACGCGTACGGGAGGTCTAGGGTTCGAGTCCTGCCCGGCGCATACATACACACAATAGAACCGGTCAAACAGTCAACAGTCACAGTCAAACAGTCAACGGTCAACGGTCAATGCAAAAGTCAACATTTTTTTATATTTTTATTTATTTAATTTAATTTAAAAATCAATTAAAAATACTTAAAAATAATGTTTTTAAAGATAGGAAATAGCCTTAAACTCACAAAAATATATCTAAAAATCCTATTAAAATTATTAATAAAATTCACTCATTTACTATACCTTCCGTTATTATTTAGGTTAGTTAATCCTCGTTGATCAATCCTTCAAACTCGTGCGCATCTCATCATCTCCAACCGAACGCACCCAATGTGAGTGAATCTCTACAAATTCCCCGTTTTAATCACGTTTTTTGGGTGTATCATGTGTCTTACCATTTATTATATTTAAATCATTGTGCATACATCATATCTATGAACAAATGTGTATTCAGCTTGTATCAACTGTTTGTGTGGTTATTGTTTAGATTTAATTTATTATTTTCAGTACATGCAATATCATAGGCCGCCGCTCCCCATTACATTATGAGCGTTGAGCTGTTCCCCATTACAGTATGAGCGTGAACTGGGCGTTGCCAGCATACGATCGGCTCCGTTTGATTGAGCCTTGATCGCACAGACATTCATCATAGGCCGTCCGTTCCCCATTACATCATGAGCGTGAAGTGACGTTGCCAACATATACAGTTTCATTCATGTTATATATTCATGCAAGTTCATATGTTATTGTTTGTGGTTGTTATTGTTATTGTTTGATTATTTACATTTGCTCTCATATGACTATTGCACAATTTTTCCATGATAAAGATAACAAGAAATCAACAATAAATGTTTATCTAACAAGGTTCACTCGCCAACTTATGTTGACCCAAAAACCCCCATTTTTACACATGATACAGGTGATCCAGCCGCAGCAAGAAACACATAGGATTGGCTTAGAAGAATAAACTGGTTTAGAGCTTGGATTGTTTAGTTGATTATTTTTCTTTGTATTTGTATGAACATGTTTGGATTATTGAGAATGTAATTTGATTTAAATAAATATGAAACATATTAGTAAATATCATGAGCTTTGGTGATAACCCAATTATGCCCCGACTCTTATTCCGCTACGGGTCGGGGTGTGACATTTATCTGGGTCTTCCTTGATGGGGGGCGGGCCTTGCTTTATGTCTCGAACCAAATGGGCCAGCTTTCCATTCTTCACATAGTACTCGATTTGCTTCTTCTGCTGGTAACAATCATTTGTATCATGACCATTGCCCTTGTGATATTCGCATTATTTACCGGTCTCCTTACTGAACGTATCTTTCAATGGTTTAGAGGATTGAGTTTTAAATTCTCAGAGGCCAAGATTTCTGCTGGTGTTTTGCTCAAGTTGGGGTAGTCAGACCTGGACCTCGGAGACGAATCATTTCTTGAGTAAGAACTCTTAGGTCTGTCATATCGCGAGTCTGAGCGATCGCCTTTATGGAACCTCTCACCTCTGCCCTTGGCTTTTGGGTTTCGGTGCTCCCTGTCATCTTGGCCCTTTTGTGCCTCCTTTTTTCGGTTGGCTGCATGGCTATCCGCCACCGTTTTTTCCTGTGTCACGTATACATTGGCGATTCTCAGGATTTCATTGATGGTTACGGGTACGCCGTCTCTTGCGTAAAGCGTTCTTAACAACTGATCGTCGTTCACTCAGGAAAGCGCCGCAAGCCAAATCGTTTGTTATGCCCGGGATCGCCAAGCTTTCTTTGTTGAATCTGACGATAAAATTCTCGACTGTTTCGTTTTCCCATCTGCGAATGTGGAGAAGTTCGTTTTGATCTTTAGTGTGTCGTCTCTGCTGACTGAATTGCAGTTGGAATTTGGATACCAAGTCCTTAAAACTATCGATTTCACCGGTGGGGAGACCGTCCCACCATACTCGCGTTGCCCCAACCAGTGTTTGGACAAACATCTTGCACCAAAGAGGCATAGGCTAGCAGGTGACTTCCCCAGCACTTTTGAACAAATTGAGATGGTCGTCTGGGTCGCTCAACCCGTCATACTTTCCCACTGTCTGGGGCATCTTGGGTTTTTCCTTGATCGTGGCTTCGGCGATTCTTCTTGTGAACTTTGACTTATCTGCGGCATCGGCGGGTTTATAAGGTCTGGTAAGTTCGTCATCTTCCACATGAACAGGTTGCGTAGGGTGGTTCGCTCCACTGATCCTTACCCCTTGAGTAACCGGGGGTTGAGATGTTTTGGTAGGACCCTCGCTGGGTGAGAGACGAGGTCTGGAAACGTTACCTCTATTGTAGGAAGGTTCCGTGGCTGGGTGGCTCTGGCTACATGCCTGTTGTGATGTGGGATATGTCCACCAAGGCTGCATGCAAGCCGCGTACGACGGCTGTTGGGCGTAATTTTGTGCTGTCACCTGAGGGGTGTATGCTTGGCTGTTGTACGGTTGAAGGTACCCATAAAGAGGTGCATAATAATAGTCCGGGAAAAAGCCTGATTCCCGGGTGTGATTGGTGCATTCATGACTCCAGCTGGCATGACCACCGGTTGATGGGGTGGCGTAGACAGTGTTGTTGTGAGTGCTGCGGAATACAGCGGCGGCATGGAATAGGTAAGAGGCGGCTGATGATACTGGATCGTATTTGACGGTTGTACGCTGCTTCCAGGTGTCGCGGATGTAGCCCCTAGCCCACTCCCGGGACTCAGGGTCTGCGCAATGGTGCCTAACGAAGGAGTGTAAACAGCTATTGGGGCTGAGGTGGAGACCACTTGTCGATTCTGCCAGGAAGTATAAGATTGTGGGTCCCCTGAGACTGATCCATAGGAAACGACTGGGGGCCTCTGGTATCCCGGCGGGGCCTCTGCTTCAAACTCCAGATCGAGGGACCTAGTTATGGCTGGTGATGTTGGAGTGGTTGTAACTGCAGGTACTGTCATTGATGTTGTGCTATTGGTTATCAATGGTTGGTTCTCTTGTGTTGCTGTCGTGCTCTGATCGTTCGCCATTGGGTCTAAGTTTGATGGTGTTATCACAGGTCCCACGAATGGCGCCAATGAAGAAACACTTACCTGATGGTAAGGCTCCAACTAGAACTTCGACCATCAGACGACTTTGAATAGCTAGCTGCAAGACAGAAACATCGTTAGGACTCGTTACAGGACTGGGGTTATTCCTGTAACCACCCTCCAGCGTGAGAATAAGTCTCGGTGTTAGGAGTAATAATATGTATTGAAAGGGAATAGAATGATCCATACCTTTGATGTTTACCTCTATTTATAATTTACATTAGGTTTTCTCTAACTTAGGATGGGCTCCGATAAGTTAGGGATTTGCATGATCTTCCTAAAATATTGGGGATTTAGTTACTGGTTTATCCATGACGAATAGAAGATTCTAGAATAAACGTGTGTAAATAAATATTTATAATAAAATAATAGGTGATGACCGGGTCGGGTTAGCCGCTCCGGGTCATACCTCGTCACGTATATATGTGGAGAATTTTATGTATAGTAGATTTTACATTAAAATTTTAATAAATGGTCACATTAAAATTTTTAATAAATGGTCCTTAAAATATGTCGAAATTATGGTTAGATGCAATTTACCTCTGATGTGTGCTACTTTTGGTGTCATAAAGACATCATAAATATATTGTGTTTTTACAATATATTAAAGTCACAACTCATAAAGTTGGTAGAGTAATGTTTTAAAAATCGAATTTTAAATCATACCCAGTTGAGCTCTGAAATGGTTAATTAGTTGAACTGAGTTGTACGGATGGTTTAACCAGATTACTAGTTAATCCTACTGTTGGTTGTGAAGGATTTGACCCTGGTAGGGGTCTTCTTATTATATTGTTGGTAAATAAAAAACCCTAAGTGTACCCACTATATATACTTTGTTTCATATATTGTAAACTTCTTGAGCACCTAATACTAAGAGAGAGCTAGTTGTGGAAAGTAGATGTAGATCAAGCTTTATCTAACCACTATAAATCCTATGTTCTTGTGATTTAGAGTGTGAGAGAGTAGAGAGGAAGAGAGAGCTTGCGGTGTATTTGTTCTAATGTTTGTGTGAGACTCGTTCTGACCTAACAACTGGTATCAGAACTTAGGCTCTCGATTGCATCACACAACCAGGTAAGAGTGAAGAAGAAGAACACTTACTGTCGAAGGAGAAGCCATGGTCTAAGGCTTCATACACAATCGCAGACATCACGACTAGGGTCTCTAAACCAGCCGTCGACTAGGGTATCTGATTAATATACAAGGTACAAAAACAAACTGAAAACCCTAATCTATTTATTCATACAAAGAGGTGCGTCTGAACCATCGTGTCTCTTGAAGAATCACCGCGACCCTTCTTCAATCGACGTGTCCTTTATTGCTCCTAATGTTGGCGCCCTTTGTGAAACGCCGCGTCTCCAGGGAGATATCGGTTCCTTTAGTAGTAGGTTAAAATCTTCTATCTTGTTGTTTTCGATCGTCGCACTAACTAATTAATCTAAATATAACATAAACTTAACTAATAACTAATTACATACATGACCCGTATCTTTTCTTTGAAACTTGATCAACAAGACTTATACAATTAAAGTCCCATGGTTCCCCCCTAATTGTTTAAGTCTTGTTCTTCCAATCTTCATGCTTCTTCTTGGGCAATCTTTGAACCCAATGTCTTCTACCGTATGCAACTTCGGGATAAATTTCTTGGGAGACTTGTTAATTGGTGATTTCTATGAACGAAGGATGATGTCCCATGGGAGACTTTCTTCGCGTTGTCCTGGCCACTCTTTCCTCCATTCAGACCCGCACCAACATGATTGGTTTGCCCGATGATTCTTCCGAATAGTGAAACATTTGCCTTGATTGAAGAATTGAATCTATGATCTTGATTCTTTGAACCTTGGCTCTAATAGCACTATAGATATCAGGAAACCATGAATGCAACTCACAATCAAGAACAAAATAACAATAATCGAACAAGAACAAGATGAAAGGGATTAACCCTAATAGGCAATTGTATTGAAACTGGATAATTGGATTTCATTAATATACAAAGTACAAAAGCAAACTGAAAACCCTGAATTTATACATATTGAAGAGGTGCGTCTGGACCATCGCGTCTCTTGAAGAATCATCGCGACCCTTCTTCAATCGACATGTCCTCTATTGCTCCTGTTGTTTGGCGCCCTTTGTGAAACGTCGCGTCTCAAGGGAGATGACGATTCCTTTAGTAGTAGGTTAAAATCTTCTATCTTGTTGTTTCTAGTCCTCGCACTAACTAATTAATCTAAATATAACATAAACTTAACTAATAACTAATTACATATCTGGCCCGAATATTTTCTTTCAAACTTGATCAACAAGACTTATACAATTAAAGTCCAACACTTACAGGTCAAACATATTACTTTTATTTCTAACGGATAAAACATTTTAAAATAGTAACATGGACAAGAGGTTGGCATAGGTCAAACAGGGCCGAATGTGATGAAGACTGCTGAAAAGTCAAAACTTTATATGTTAGGGGTTAATTTAGGATTTCTCTTCACCTCAAAAGATATACCGGGAAACAAAGCGTCAGCTAACTGTCCATTTTTAGGAATTAGATACGTAAACAAGAGATATGGTTCTGTGAAAACTCTCCGCAACTCTTTTGTATTATTATAAACCAAATCACACAATAGAAAATAAAGACCCAATATCTTAATCCAAAAAAAATAAATTTTCAGATACAAACTTAACCAACTTAACTAAATAAAAGACTAAACACTCTTTCATATAATAAACAGACCCAACACACCAAATAACTATTATGCTCCAAGCCCAATTCGGTAACTCCCACAACTCCTCGCTCGCCAAACAGTACACCAACCTGTTTCTCATGTGAATAACACAATTAAGTGCAACACATTTTAATGTTTCAAAGAAGATAAGGTTTGGATATAATGATGAACATAATTGTAACCGATGCCTTTGTTGCAAAGATGGTTGGGAAAATCAAACATGTGTTCATAACTCTTGTTAACAAAGTTGTACCTTATGATCTTATCTTGAATTTTCACTACACGAGTGTGTTGGAAATTTTAAGGGATAACATACAAGTTGGTATGTTTCCTTCATCCCACATTGGTGGGGGTAGTGAAAGTTGAGTGGTTTATAAGGGATTACCCCTTATGGGCCTCCAAAGTATTAAATGGGTTGAGAAGTGGGTAAATACCACACGCGCGCCGACCCAGCAAGCTCGCGAATGGGCGCGTTTGAGGCGCACTTTGCACTTCGCACGTACGCATCGTCGCTAGGAGCTGAGGAGCTTTTATTTTGAGCTAGGGTCCAGTTCGGGTGCGTTAGTGCTGTGGATCGAGATCGGATGAGATAAGATTGGGATAGAGATGAGTTCAAAACTGTGGGGGTTATCTCTAGGAAATCAAATTCATGTGGGATATCTCCATGAATTCGGATTCGAATCTGGTAGATGAGGGTTCTCCCACTCCCCGTTTTTCTCATTCTCAGTTGAGATCTGAACCTATAAATGAAGGCCTCCTGCTACCCATTCTTTACATAGAATTTCCGCAGCCTCCCTGGTGTTCCTGTTTCTTCTCCAGCTTCTGCGTTTTCTGGTTTCCATTGCTGTTGGAATACCAAATCAGTTCTACACTAAATCCTGGGAGTTTACGCTGCAGCTCACAGCAATACGAGCGCGTAAAATCCTGTCACACCCCGACCCGCAGCGGAAAAGGTGATCGGGGCATGATTGGGTTATCATCAAAACTCATGACATTTATTATACGTTTCATATTCATTAAATGCAATTAAATAGGAAATTTACAATAAATATTACAACATGTTCTAACTATCAATCTAAGCTTCTTTATTCTCTTCTAAGGCATTTCCTATGTTTTCTTTGCTTCAACCTGTTCACCTGTATCATGTGTAAAAAGGTTTTTGGATCAACATAAAGTTGGCGAGTGAATCCTATGGAAAACATTTGAACAAGTTTATTTAATTGATTATGAAATAAGTGCACAACCAAACATGAGTAAAAATAGATGTAAACTCATTCAACAATCATTAGATATTAAATAAAGCACACATGAACAATAATGGAACATTTAGAGGCACGCGTTGCTCTACTCGTCTCTCACGAGGAACTGATGAGCCTAATGAATGAATTGCATAAACATGATAATATGAATGACACAACTACAAACAATATAAACTCAATGATACACACATGAACAATAATGGATTGGTTTTGAGGCACGCGTTGTTCAACTCGTCTCCCACTAGGAACTGATGGGCTTAATGAATGAACTTCATATAATTTGACAAAATGAAATAAGTAATCACAACAATATAAACAATCTAAGTTTAGATCACGATATGGTATGGCACAAGTTTAAATAAACGAGCTAATTAATTTGTGACACATGACACACCCCAAAACGTGTAATTAAAAAGGGGGAGTTGTAAGATTCACTCACAGTGGGTGCGTTCGGTTGATGATGTTGAATGCACGCGAAGTGGTTTTAACCACGAGTGAGATTAACCTAGATAAATCGCATTATGGTTTGGTAAGTAAACGGATTTTATTAATCCATTTTAGTAGAATTGTTGGGTGTATTTTTGTGAGTTTAAGGCTATTTTCTAACCTTAAAATGTTATTTTTAAGTATATTTAATTGATTTTTAATTAAAATAAATAAATAAAAATAATAAAAAAAAATTGATTTTTTTGCTACAGTTGACCGTTGACTTTGACCGTTGACCGTTGACTTTGACCGGTTCGAATCGTGTAATTGTGCGCTGAGTGAGGCTCGAACCCGAGACCTCCCGTACGCGTGCACGCAGCTCTACCAACTGAGCTACGTGTCTAACCCGTCATATATCTGTTTTTAATTATATTTATATATTAATTAGTTTAAACAGAAAATCCTTTATTTTCTAAAAAACGATTTTAATCCAGAACACAGTGCGCTCCACAGGTCTCGAACCCGGGACCTGTGGCTTATACTAACACACAGTCCACCGCTGGACTGTGTGTCCAACTTGTTAACTTAACTGATTTTTATTATACTTAAACACAAACTAATTATTTTTATTTCTGACTTATTCAAAAAGGTAAATAATTGTCCGGGTCGATGCAGAAGACCGGACTCGAACTCGTGTGCTTTGATTAAACATACACACAGTCCACCACTGGACTGTGTGTCTAACTTGGTTATTATTCCGATTATTAATATACTTAACACATAACAGTGAGACTCCGGTTCGGTTAACAAAAAAATCATTTTTATTAAGGCAGCGTGTGTGGAACAGGATTCGAACTCGAGACCTTTGTGTGTTTAATGTGCACACAGTCCACCGCTGGACTGTGTGTCTAACCCGACTTATTTCTTGATTTATATTATACTTATAGGTTACCGTAACTTCGTCTTCTTCGTTGAGTTATAACCAGAAATGATGACTGACTGGTTCAATGATTAAATCAGTTTCTTTAGCGTTTTTTAGTTGATTACAGATGAGATTAAGTAAAAAGAATGAAGAAATTAGGCGTGAGGTATACCGACTAGCTTCCTCTGTTTTCCGGCAAAACTCCGGCGACAGCAATCACTTCCGGCGACGAGTGTCTTGCAGCAGAGAGTCTTCAGAAAGCTTACAAAGTATGTGGGTGACTTTGGTATAAGTTCAGAGGGTTTAGTAAGGCTTAGAAGTGGAAGGTTTGGTTTTCCGGCGACGAACAGAATATTTCCGGCGAGTGAGTTTTCGCCGAGAAAGGGTGCGGTTTTGAGCGAAAAGGTTTGCAGAGGTTCGAGGGGGTATTTATAGGGCAAGTCGTCGATGGATTTGGTCCGATTTCCGACTTGATTCGTCGGTTTGAATTTCTCCGGCGGTTATAATTTGTGTCGCGGACTCAGACGTCAGTTATAACCGATATAGGTTTAATGTTTTACGTTATAACTGAAGATGTCGTTAAAACTCGCGAGATTGCCGGGATTTCCGACGACTGAACTTTGGGCGCCGGTTTTGAATTCGGAAGCTCATGATATGAATTAAATGATCCTAACATTTACCAAGTAGCATCAGTGGCGCAGTGGTTTAGTGCGCGTGTGTTAAGTTGCTGAACCGGCTGACTCGGCGACTAACCCGGGTTCGAAACCCGGCAGGGACATTTTATTTTTATTTTGCGATTTTCAACAGTTTTTCAAAAACAACTTATATATTCCAATATAATAATTGATTATGTATCGTTTAAAATTATTTTGGGCATTTAGTTCGCAACAAAATTTTTAACTGATTGTTCGGTTAATAAACAGAGCGGGTTTGGTAAATCCGTTTTTTGACGGATGTTACAAATCCTTTAAGGACAGGAATCATCAGTGCAGTTCGAAGATCTCGTTCTTAATCGCCAGGTTGGTTTTTCATTTGTTAGTTCTTTAATTCGTCCGATAACGGGATAGTGTCCTTCTACCTTTCTTCAATCAGTTTGCTCAAGTTGGAACAAACTGGTTTGGCCAATAACTCGGTAATTAATAAAATAATTAATATTCTGTTTGATTAAATTATTTTCAACAATCTTAAAGGATTTTATTTTGTGTTTAATCAACAGAACTAATGGACGATGAACTACCAACAACTAATCTGAGATTCACGAATCAAGAGTTTGTCAAGTTGAACAGATTCGATGGCCAGAACTATACCCGTTGGGCGGACAAGGTTAAGTTCATGCAAGTTGTGCTGAAACTCTACTATATCCTTTATCCAAGTTTGCCCACAATCCCTGATGACCCTCCTCTTGAGGGTGGAGAGGTCCCGAATCAAGATTTGGCAAAGCAAAGACTTGTCCGTAAGGAAGCTGAAGATCTTTGCCTTGGCCACATCAAGAATTCTCTTTCGGATCGTCTCTATGACTTATACACGCCAGTAACAAGTGCTAGAGAATTGTGGAAAGCTTTGGAAGATAAGTACAAGGCACATGAAGAAGGTACCAATAAATACCTTATTTCCAAGTACTTAGACTTTCAAATGATGACAAGTCAATCCTAGAGCAAGTGCATGAACTCCAAGTTCTTGTTAACAAATTGACCGCACTTTCTATTCCGCTGCCAGAAATTTTTCAAGTAGGGGTCATTATTGCTAAACTCCTCCTACTTGGAAAGATTTCTCAAAGAGAATGATGCACAAGTCTGAGGACTACTCTTTGGATGAACTGTTGAAGCACCTCCGAATTGAGGAGGAAACGCGCAACAGGGATAAAAGGAGTAAAGTCGGATCGAGTGTGAATTATGTTGCTGGAGGATCTGGGCAAAAGGGAAAAGGGCCATCAAAGAATAAAAAGTTTATAGCACCAAAGAAAAAGGAATTCAAGAAGTCACAACACACTAACAACCATCAACCAAAGAGGTCTGGTAAATGTCATGTTTGTGGAGAAACTAGGCTTACGCACGAGAGTGCTCTCAAAGGAAATCTGGATCTACGGTTGGTTCTACAAGTGTTGTTGATATTGAGAAAGTCACCAATCTAGTGGCTAATGTGGGTCTTGGAGATGTTAACATGCTTTCTCAATATACACGCGTTGCGGCATGTAGAGGATGGTTTTTGGATTCTGGAGCCACTGTTCATGTTTGTGGGAATCGTGGCTCATTTCTTACTTATGGTCCTGTTCCTCAAGGAACAGTGGTGGTATGTGCTAATGGACATCGTGTGGAAGTTCGTGGTAAAGGCACAGTACGGCTAAACTTTAAAGATGGTCAAACGGTTACCCTTCAGGACATGTTGCATGTTCCTGGTATCACCAAGGGTCTTGTTTCTGCTGATACGTTTGATCGAAATGGGTACAAGCTGGTTCTCAAGAATCTCCGTGTGAAGTTTTCTCTAAATGACATCTATGTGCGTCAAGCAAAGAACACGGGTGGAATGTATCGCCTTGACATAGCTGAAGATGGAATTGACAAAGAAGAAGACTCGGATGAAGGTGGCGTTTCTGTGATCGATGGTTTTGGGAATGAAAGTGATAGTGATAGTGGTGATAGTGGTAGTGATAGTACTAATTTTGGTCAATGTAATGCAATTGGTTTTGAATTGAATGAAATTATGTCTTTTAATTATATCGCTTGTTCAATTTCATTATGGCATAAACGTTTAGCTCATACAAATATTAAAAACATTGAAAAAATGCAAACAAAAGGTTTATTAAAATTAAAAGCTAAAACTTTGAAAAATGCGAAACTTTTGTGAAATCAAAATTCACAAAGAAACCTTTTCCAAGTGTGCATAAATGTAATACATCACTACTAGAACTAATTCATTCAGTATTTGTGAACAGAATGGAGTCCTTACTCGTTGGGGTAAGAGATACTTTATCACTTTCTGGATGACTTCAGCCGATACTTATATGTTTATTTATTGCATTCAAAAGACGAAGCTTTTGAGTCATTTAAAATATATAAGGCTGAGGTTGGAAAACAAAAGGAGAAACATTATAATTCTTCGCTCGGACAGAGGCAGAGAATACTTTAACCAAAAATTTGATGCATTCTGCGAAGAGGAAGGCATCATACATGAGAGAACTGCACCATATACTCCCCAACAAAATGGTTTGGCTGAGAGAAAAAACCGAACTTTGGTAGAGATGGCTAACTGTATTGTTAAATCAAATGGGTCTACCTCGAGCCCATATGAGTTGTGGAAAGGAAGAAAACCAAACCTAGAGCATTTGAGGTTTGGGGGTGTCTTGCCTATTATCGCGTACCTGATCCAAAGACACTCAAACTAGGAGAACGAGCTTACAAGAGTGTATTCATTGGATATGCTCCGCATAGTAAGTCTTACCGGTTGTTGGATGACGAATCAGGTACAGTTGTAGAATCCAGAGATATGGAATTCTTTGAGAACAAGTTTTCTAGAGATGATGAAAACTCAAATTACACCACATCTTCTAGTACTTCTGGGAAAAGAGTCGAACCTTCTCCAATAGTTTGAAGAACCGAGAAAAAGTACTAGAGTTAGAAAAGAGAAAAGTTATGGAGATGATTTCTTTTCTTACCTGGTTGAGGGAACTCAAAAGAAAGTGACAAGAGAGGTCATTTTCGCTGTTAATTTGGATGATGATCCTAAAACTTTCAGCGAAGCAATGTCATCAAGAGATGCTCCTTTGTGGAAGGAAGCAGTCAATGATGAAATGGATTCCATTATGGGAAATGGAACTTGGGAGTTAGCTGATCTACCCAGGGAAAGAAACCTATTGGATCCAAATGGATTTTCAAAAGGAAGTATCATTCAGATGGATCCATCTCTGCCTATAAAGTGAGATTAGTTGCTAAAGGGTATAGGCAGAGAGAAGGGATCGACTATTTTGATACCTATGCACCTGTGGCTAGAATTAGCTCTATTAGAACTCTAATAGCGGTGTCTGCTTTGAAAGGGTTTTACATCCATTAAATGGATGTAAAGACTGCGTTTCTAAATGAGGTGATTTGTTTGGACAAACCAGAAGGTTTGTGATGCCCTGACAAGAGAACAAAGTGTGTAGACTTATTAAATCTATATGGTTTGAAGCGAGCTCCTAAACAGTGGCATGAGAGATTTGACACCACTGTGACTGCTTTCGGGTTTTGACACTATAGTGCTAATAGATGTATTTATACTAAATGCGAACCCAGTTATACAGTCGTGATTGTCTCTATGTTGATGATATGTTGATCATTGGCACTCACCTTGAAGGTATTTCTGAAACGAAGAAATATTTGTCCTCGAACTTTAAGATGAAAGATCTAGGAGAAGTTGATACCATTCTTGGGATCAAGGTGAAGAGAACAGGAAGTCAGATTTCTCTAAGTCAAACTCATTACATAGAGAAAATTCTAACTAAGTTTCAACACTTGAACATTAAAGAGTTTAATACCCCATTTGATCCAAGTGTAAAACTTAATGTGAACTCTGGGAGAGCAGTGGCTCAACTGGAGTATGCGAGTGCTATTGGAAGTATGATGTATGCTACACATTGCACTCGTCCTGGCATTGCTTTTGCTGTAAGCAAACTGAGTCAGTATACTGTCAATCCAGGGACAAAACACTGGAAGGCAGTGGGTAGAGTACTTGGATACCTGAAAAGGACCAGTAAATTAGAACTGACATGCACGTCTTCTTCCAGAATACTCAAAGGTTATTCTGATGGTAGCTGGATTGATCACACCATGATTCAAAATCTACAAGTGGGTGGATTTACACTCTAGCAGGAGGAGCAATTTCTTGGGCGAGCAAGAAACAGACGTGTATTGCCCACTCAACTATGGAAGCTGAGTTCATAGCACTAGTTGCGGCTGGTAAGGTGATCGGAGTGTCGCGGTCGGTTAAAGATAATATTTATAGTCCCTAATTACCCTTAACAATGCGTTAGTGGTAGTAAGGGGTCGAACAACGAAGAGTCTTGGTTTGCGATCGGATGTGATTGATTTTTAAATAAGATTGTCACTTTATGAAGCTTGCTAATTAGATTGATTAATTTGTTTGTTTGAAAGGGTGTCGGAATGAACCGGCAAGTTTTGATTTAATTAATTAACTACTAAAACTTAAGGATGATTGCAATGAAAGGAATTTTGATTGTAAAACAATTGATGAGAAAACAAAGTTCACACCTGGTTAGTATTTGAAGCCCTAGGGTTACCTACACGTTTTAGAATTGATTCAATTGCATAAATGACCAAAAAGTTTAGTTAGTGCCAAGAGCTATCAACATTGTAACAACGTACCAAATGCACTTCATTACCAAGAACATGTAAACTCTAACATAGACAAGGCATAATTGCACATAAACATTTCGCAAAGTCAAATTTAATCTTCACTCGACAATTTACGAATTCAATACAAATGCAAGACAATTATCTTTTGTTTCAAAATCAAATTACAACTTGTCACTAAATCAAATCATAAACAATTGTTCAAACCCTAGAAAGTTACAAACACCTACACCGGGGTGAAACCTCCGAGAATTAGCCACTCATGGTGAACCACAATCAACGACGGATTGAAGCTCGATTTTGACATCTTAAAGCTTGGAAATGTGATGGATGATGATTAGGGTTTAGGTTGAATGATGGTGAAGAATGGATGAATGGATTGATTGTGAAGATGATGATGTGATGGTGTTAGGGTTACAATCGAATGGTGAAATTGGATGATATGAATGGATTCGAATGATGAAAAATGGTGGTGGTGGAAGGTTATGGCTCCAAGAACAAGTTTCAAACTCCTCTAACTCGTAATATCTCAAAAATAGGTCAAAAAGCATGTTTAAACCCGTCCCCAACTAACAAAACTCAAGATTTCGCGATAGTATTTTGGGGGCCATCCCCGACAGCCTTATACCCCGTCGGCGACGGGCTGTGCTTTATAACTTTTCTCCGACGCCTTATCCTCCTTTCTACGGACATTTTTAGGCGACGGGGATATCCACGATGCGTTGCCGACGGCTTGATGCCCCGTCGGCGACGGGCTCTCTAAACTCAATTTTCTGTTTTCTCCATTTCTTGACTCCGGTTGATCCCGTTCACGTTCCGGTTCTCCGTTTGGCTTCCAATTAGCTCCTTAAACTTCATTAGACCTGCACAACACAATTCTAATTAAAAGTAGGCTATACGGAATTAAAAGTTACGTAAAAACATTAACTTAAACCAAAACAAACGCCGGTTTACACCCACGCATCACATCCCACACTTGTCTTTTGCTTGCCGTTAAGCAAATCTGTTTTTCACTTTCACGTGGTTAAAACGAAAAATACACTCCCCATTCTTGAGACGTAAGCTAAGGTCTCCAGTCATACCTGGTTTAAGATATCTTGCAATTTCTAGTTATTTAACAACAATAGACTAATCTCATAAAAATGGTTATTCAAGATTAACTCGCCCTCAAAACTCACGAAATATGCATATCCCTCACAATGTTCACTCCACTCGGTTTACAATTTGGCTAATTTATATGATGTATTAGCGCTTTTAAAAGTGATCACTCAAAACCGAATAGAACATATACCTGCATAGGCTTGCAACTCAATCATTATCCACCACCGAACACGAATACTAAGCACAAGTCAAAAAGGTCTTTAGAGGGTTGTAACAGGGCAAGGCTATGGGTATGGAATAGGATATTTAAAGTGGCTAAGGCGATGAAAATTCGATCTTTATTACAATTACACTAAACCGACTAAACACAAGTCGACAAACTAATAGGCTAAAACGTTCGCCTTTTATTCACAACTACCACACATCTTTTTGTGTTTTTCTTCAGTCATTCTTCACTATTTTTCATAGTATTTTCTGCATTTTTTAAAACTATATACACAACTAATACTATGATCGAATTTCCATCACACGGGTTAGAAAGGTTTATGGTTAAAGGCTAATTTGGGTGATCAAACGAAAGGATTAGGCTCAACATTGGCTACTAGGGGATATGTTCGGGTAAAGCTAGATAAATGGTGTAAAACAAAAAGGGTTACTCGTGCTTGCATTCGGTCTATGGTCTCAAACGTATCAAAAGATGCAAGTTCTATAATACATGACTAACGGACCACTCAAACAAAGAAACAAGTATATGCATAATGTATACAAGTGGCTCAAAAACTCACATATTAAGGGTATGAAATGTGATATGCACACTTACAAGTTTCTTAGGTGAATTATTTCCAAATAACCACCCATTAAATACTTTTCATGCCCTTAACTTGATCTCGACCATGACAAAAGACCAAATGGTTTGTGCCATCCTTCGCTAACTTAGTTAATTGTGCTTTTTTAGATTGCTCCAAACAAAGACATTTTTGAAAAAAATTTGAAATTTTCCCCCATCCCCACACTTGAGGTTAACATTGTCCTCAATGTGTAGTGTTTAAATGAACGGGTCAAAATTGAAAAACTTTTACTCCCCCATCCCCACACTTGAGGTAAACATTGTCCTCAATGTGCAAGAATAGGCTTTTTGAATCGCACAAGGGATGTGACACGGCTAACTTCCCCAAAATTTCACCCCGGAAAATACTATACAATTTACAATCCACTTATTTTCTAACTAAAATATCAAAAGTAAAAAGAAACATATGCACCTGATTTTTAGAGCTCTTTCGGCATGTGCTCTTCATTCTTCAACAAAATGGTCGCCTCACGAACATGATGTACCTACAAGTCTTAATCCTTGTGTAGAAGCATACTTCTCACAACCATCAAAATTTGTTAGCAACCTAGTTCTACCATTTTTATGAACATTTACCAAGCCATACGTTAGTTTACTTTTGAATTATGTGGAAAATAATATACAACAATAACAATCCTAACTCACTTTCGTAGGAATCACGGTTGCATTTAGCTTATGCAACAAGCCCTTTTAAACCTTCCGATAGCTCGGAAGGACGAGTAGGTCTCGTGAGGGTTATATAGAGAACACGTCCACAACGTTAATTTAACTAAGAAAGCAATAAAAACTATCTAATAAAGAGACTAAAAACACAGATTACAACAACAACATAAAACATACATCGCCTACCGCTGCTAATGCTCGTTTTGGATCTTTAGGCGGGTACGGGTTATATGGGAACCCGGTGAGAGAAGACAAGATATCCTTCCAATTATCGAGCGGTCCAGGTTCCCCTTCAGCTGGTGGTGGTGGCTGTATCGGGAAGAAGCTTGAGCCCGGCATTTCGGGCCAATGTGGACATGGGTCGGAGGGTCCTTGAGGCACGGGAAGGTCCACATAATTGTGCCATGGTGTATGTTGCTGAAATGGCAACCCGGCCATCAAATTCCGCGGATGCCTCTCTTGATCATGCAGAATCTTGTTGTTATTGATGGCTATTTGTTGATCTTACCGGTCGCCATCCAACGCCGATCCTCATAGGCATTTCGTTCTATGCGGAGGCGATCTTGGTTTTCCTCCCATTCTCTTCGTCGGGTATTCTCTTAGGTCCTCCGTTGCTCCATCCACTCCAATTGAGATTGTTGCTGAGCTTACCTTGGCCCGATGGGCCGCGTCCTCATTCCAATGAGCTTGGTATTGTGTTTGAAAGTTTTGCTCCCATTGGTGTCTTTCCTCATGGTACCCGCGGTTCTCCCCAATGCCCGCAGATACATTATCATAAATACTTTGGTCTCCCCGATTGTAATTGCAAGGGTCGGGTTTTCGTCGGGAGACCACAAACCGAGCCACCTCATTTGAGACCTCTTGGTGGGCTCGTGCATATCTTTGACGGGGTCTCCTATCAACCCCATGCTCCTCTTCTTCTTCTTCTTCACCCATCTGTACATCCCCTTGGGCTTCTTGATCCACAAACTGAAAATTGTTGCCCTGCTCATCCTTAACTGTGTACTGGTTCCCAAAAACCGAAACATGGAACTTCCAGTGGCGCTTCATTGATGCAAAATAAATTTGATCAATTGGTTTATCTACCCATAGTGACTCTGCAGGTAACGCGTTTTGCTGCAAAATCATGGCACTGATTATCCTCACGTATCGGATCATCTTTCTGTTGCACGCCTCTCTTGTATCCCATGTATTCATCATGACTATCTGGCGCCATGACAGTTTTGGCGACCCGTATAACAGAGCATGCAACACCCGACAATCGGGAGCTTTCACTTTTCCGCGGTCTCCGAACCGCACCATCACATTTTCCAATGAAATGACTTGAAGAATCTTTCCCTCCAAAGGCAGATCATTCCTTGATTCTCCCAAATCTCTTGATTTTACCAATACCGCCGCCAACATACCCGGCGGGTCAGCACCATTCATCTTATTATCTAGAAACTGATCACTCGTGTAATAATCGTATGCGTCGACCCCCAATGAGTCAAATCGAGCTATTGCGTTCATATGTTCAAATGACATGATCATTGGTTTTTGCCAATATCGCCCACTAACTGCCACGTGTAGGCGGGCCCATCCTGATTAACAAATCTTAACGTTGACAACCACTTACATACAGCCGCTAAATAGACTCGGGGTATGATATCCTCACACCAATCCAGCACACGTTCCCAACCAAGTTTCTCAAATTTCTGAACAATCCCTATCGTTCTGAATTCCTCCACATTAATATATCTTTCACGCACAATTCGCTCTGGCACCGAGGTAGTAACATTCCCGGAAACCATCTTCCATTTCCACATTTCGCTTCTAACTTTTTGTTGTTGAATCGTGAAAGAGGTTTCTTCTTCTCGTTGTTCCATGCCGATGCGGTACGACTATTCTTGAACTCTTCCCAAGCCCAATCTTGTCGTTACAATCTTGCATCCCTTTCTTCGACCGCACTCAATTGTTCCCATTTTCGTTGAACATAACCGAGCCAGAACCGGCTCCCGAGGATGAACCTTCACCGGAAGTCTTACTCCTCTTCCTTCTAAACATAGCTATAATCACAAACAATGGAAACAATTAGCTAAACCCACTTCAAAACTTCTCAAACCTTGAACATAGTCACAATGTTGAACCACAAATCAGATTTTAGATGTAAATTAGCTTGTTTAAACTTAAAAAGTTGCATACTTTATCACCTATTACTAATTCCTTCATGTTTCACTCTTAGATTCTTTAAAGCTCCACAAAGTTCAACATTACGCTTTATGTTCAATCATGTAAACAACGAGTGTAATCACATCACTATAGTTGTTGCATGCTCAAAACCCACCCAAATAAAATATTCAACCTCAAGTTCAAGCCATAACATTATAAATCACAATAAACAACCTACTCTTAAACAAAAAGTTTAAAAATTTCAGAAGAATTTGACTAACCATATAATAATCATGCTTAACTTTGAGTAAGAACCATACCTTTGATGTTGTCTAAGCAAGAAGAACTAGAAGAAGATAGAAAGCTTGAAGCTTGATGAACTTCTTCGAAAAACCCAAAAATTCACGCCCAGAAATCTTGCAAACTAACAAGAATTACTGAAAACAAAGTTGGGGGTTTTGTTCCTCTCAAAAAACTAGGTGAAATAGGCTCAAGAGTTACTAGATTTGGTGGAGATTTGAGAGAGTTATGAGAGATTGAAGACTAGGGTTCTTGGTTGAAGAAGATAAAGAAGATGAAGGTGAAAGGGTTATGGTGAAGATGAATGCAGAGAATGTGTGGTGATTTGAAGTTATGAATCAGATGTAGGGTCTTATGGGTCGAATATGTGGTTTAAAAAGCTCTCGGGTCAAGTTTGGTTAAGCAAAATTGGCTAAAAACCCGACTTTTTACGTCAAAACAAAATCTGCGTCGGCTGACAAACTAAATGGGGGAAAAAAACATTGCTTTGCTTTGTCTTTCATTGAAAATTGATATAATTGAAGGCGAATCTCATCTTGTGAAAAGTTCCCCCCTCCAATGATACTACAAATTGCCGAAAATTCTTGTAAGTGCGTGTACGGCTCATCATTTGATCGCCCATCGAAATGCGGAAGAATGTTGATGTAATTGGGTTTGCAATCGAATACTAATCTTCCTCGAGGTGGTACAATTGGAGAATCATTCTCCGATATCATTGGTCGAAACCGACCATCAACCCCTTGTGGTGGACGTTTGTTGTTGCGGTTGTCATTTCTTACCAGACCATTCACCTCTTGGTTAACCGGTGGTCCACGATTTACTCGTCGGTGTTGTGGTCGATTAGCCATACCCACAAACGCGAGAATCTGAATGTTGTTTTTGTTTCAGTTGTTGTTCGGATTCCTTTGGTTGTTGTTCCGGGGTTGGCGATTGTTTTGATAACCGATATCTCGGTTGTACCCACCATCGTACTCATCCTCATAACCGTTCCCATCATCCCACTCTTCATTCCCATAATTGATGTTGGCATTTTGATACCCATCTTCATGTCGAAACCCCTACCATCGTAGAAGTTCCCATCATTCTCATTCTCCCTGAATCCATCATCCCTCTCATCTTCCGATTGCCATGTGTTAACGCTAAACCGATACGGTGACCGGTAACTTGGAACACTAAATCTAGCATCATCCGGAATGTTGTTCCTTAACTCATCGTAATTTGGTTCATACTGATTCGCATCATTCGGGTCTACCCGTTTGAATTCGGGTTGATTGAAATTTGTTCAGGACCCAAGTTTTGGTTGCGGTTACGGTTGTTAAGGTTGGGTAGAGGGTTTTGGTTTTGAGGTTCGTTTTGTCAAAGAGGGTTAGCCGGCGGGCGATTGTTGTTGCCCCCCGAGCGGTTATTACGGTTTTGAATGTTTGGGTTTTGCTGGTCCATTGGAACGGTTCCAACAGATGGTGTGGATGGTGAGGTTTGGGTATTTTGGTTAGGAGCAAGTGTTGCCTCTAACCGGCTTGGTAATTCCTTCTTGCCACTCGCTCAATTTCCGGTTTGTAAACTAGTGGTGAAGTTTGCCCGGAATTCCGTGTACGCATGCACTACCTGTAACCTACACAAGTAACACAAGCCGCGTAACACAAAAGCAATAAACTGAAAGAAGCAAGCAATTAAACAGATAATCACAAAAATCAATAAATCCAAATGCAAAGCGCACTAACTCCCCAGCAACGGCGCCAAAATTTGATCAGAGTGTCGCGCTCAGGTCAAAATTAATATTTATAGTCCCTAATTACCCTTAACAATGCGTTAGTGGTAGTAAGGGGCCGAACCATGAAGAGTCTGTGGTTTGCGATCGGATGTGATTGATTTTTAAATAAGATTGTCACTTTATGAAGCTTGCTAATGAGATTGATTAATTTGTTTGTTTGAAAGGGTGTCGGAATGAACCGGCAAGTTTTGATTTAATTAATTAACTACTAAAACTTAAGGATGATTGCAATGAAAGGAATTTTGATTGTAAAACAATGATGAGAAAACAAGGTTCACACTCGGTTCAGTATTTGAAGCCCTAGGGTTCCTACACGTTTTAGAATTGATTCAATTGCATAAATGACCAACAAGTTTAGTGTCGCATGGCTTAGGTGCCAAGAGCTATCAACGTTGTAACAACGGACCACAATACACTTCATTACCAAGAACATGTAAACTCTAACCTAGACAAGGCATAATTGCACATAAACATTTCGCAAAGTCAAATTTAATCTTCACTCGACAATTTACGAATTCATACAAATGCAAGACAATTATATTTGGTTTCAAAATCAAATTACAACTTGTCACTAAATCAAATCATAAACAATTGTTCAAACCCTAGAAACTTACAAACACCTACACCGGGGTAGAACCTCCGAGAATTAGCCGCTCATGGTGAACGGAGCACGATCAACGACGGATTGAAGCTCAATTCTTGACATCTTGAAGCTTGGAAATGTGATGGATGATGATTAGGGTTTAGGTTGAATGATGGTGAAGAATGGATTGATGGTGAAGATGATGATGATGGTGTTAGGGTTACAATCGAATGGTGAAATCAGATGATATGAATGGATTCGAATGATGAAAAATGGTGGTGGTGGAAGGTTATGGCTCCAAGAACAAGTTTCAAACTCTTCTAACTCGTAGTATCTCAAAAATAGGTCAAAAACATGTTTAAACCCATCCCCTACTAACAAAACTCAAGATTTCGCGATAGCAGTTTTGGGGGCCCGTCGTCGACGGCCTTATGCCCCGTCGTCGACGGGCTGTGCTTTCTAACTTTTCTCCCGACGCCTTATCCTCCTGTCTACGGACATTTTCAAGCGACGGGGTTATCCACGATGCGTCGCCGACGGCTTGATGCCCCGTCGGTGACGGGCTCTCTAAACTCAATTTTCTGTTTTCTCCATTTCTTGACTTCGGCTAATCCTGTTCATGTTCCGGTGCTCCGTTTGGATTCCAATTAGCTCCTTAAACTTCATTAGACTGCACAACACAATTCTAATTAAAAGTAGGCTATACGGAATTAAAAGTTACGTAAAAACATTAACTTAAACCAAAACAAACGCCGGTTTACACCTACGCATCATAAGGAAGCAGAGTGGATTAGAGATCTACTTACGGACATCCGTTTGTGGGATGTTCCATTGCCGTCCATTCCCATGTATTGTGATAGTGAGGCCACATTATCTAAAGTATACAACGCAGTGTATAATGGGAGATCAAGACACATAGGTCTAAGGCACAATTATGTGAGACAACTTCTTGAAAGTGGTACCATCAAGTTGTCTATGTCAAGACAAGTAGGAACTTGGCTGATCCGTTTATTAAACCTCTGATGAGAGATTTGGTAGTGAATACCGCGAGAGACATGGTTTTAGAACCACAATAGAATCGTTAGTGATGGAAACCCAACTTGAACTTAGTGCTCCTATTTCTCAAGTTTAATGGGAAAAACGAAGTCACTTAATGATAGAAGGTACTATCAATTTTTGATAGATCCATGTGAGGTATGATAGTACGTCGTTGCCGAGAACAAGGGTGAGCTAGTGCTCTTAACAAAGTTTTGGAGGCATCTAAGCAACGTAGATGATGTAAAACTTTGCCTATATGATCTAAGGGTGGTGCGCCTCGAGTGAAGATAAGTGGTTTGTCTTCTAAAGGGTCATGAAAAGGATTTATAGCGCACGCCCATATTCGGGCTCAGTGAGAACATAAAGTCGGCCGTTGATGTGTGGGGGTAAACCGAAGGGGGCTATCAGGTTAATGGTTTAATTCCATAGGACACCATCGAATTTGTCTCTTCTTGTTTATCAACATAAACTGGGTCTAATCTTCGTGATACCTAGTGACATTATCTATCTAAGTGAAAGGAAATATTCCAACTTGGTGGGGGATTTTGGAAATTTTAAGGGATAACATACAATTTGGTATGTTTCCTTCATCCCACATTGGTGGGGGTAGTGAAAGTTGAGTGGTTTATAAGGAATTACCCCTTATGGGCCTCCAAAGTGTTAAATGGGTTGAGAAGTGGGTAAAGCCCACACGCGCGCCGAGCCGCGAGCTCGCGAATGGGCGCGTTTGAGGTGCGAATAGGCGCGTTTGAGGCGCACTTTGCACTTCGCACGTACGCATCGTCGCTAGGAGCTGATGAGCTTTTATTTTTAGCAAGGTCCGGTTCAGGTGCGTTAGTGCTGTGGATCAAGATCAGATGAGATATGATGATAGAGATTGGATAGAGATGAATTCAAAACTGTGGAGGTTATCTCTAGGAAATCGAATTCATGTGGGATATCTCCAGGAATTCGGATTCGAATCTGGTAGATGAGGGTTATCCCATTCCCCGTTTTTCTCATTCTCAGTTGAGATCTGAAACCTGTAAATGAAGGCATCCTGCTACCAATTCTTTACATAGAATTTTCGCAGCCTCCCTGTGTTCCTGTTTCTTCTCCAGCTTCTGGTTTTCTGGTTTCCATTGCTGTTGGAATACCAGATCAGTTCTACATTAAATCCTGGGAATTTATGCTGCAGCTCACAGCAATACGAGCGCGTAAATCCTTTAAGGACAGGAATCATCCGTGCAGTTCGAAGATCTCGTTCTTAATCGCCAGGTTGGTTTTTAATTTGTTTGTTCTTTAATTCGTCCGATAACGGGACAGTCTCCTTCTACCTTTCTTCAATAGTTTGCTCAAGTTGGAACAAACTGGTTTGGCCAATAACTCGGTAATTAATAAAATAATTAATATTCTTTTGATTAAATTATTTTCAACAGAATGCAGATTCTTCATCTTCACCCCTAACCACATCAAAGACTTCAAACAGAATATAATTTGGCGCCCCTCGGGTCTAATAGAGAGGCCAATGCTCATCAAGCTCCACTTGGAATTTGATAAACCACCCTGAATAATCACTCAACATTTCATACACATTCAGGCGTAAATGGTTTTCGCAACTAATAGATTCCACCAAATGCAGATGGTCTCCAGATGCCCCAATGTAAAGTGGAACCTCTTTGCGAGGCGAAGAGAGAGCGCTTTCTGGCAACGACATCGTTTTCAACTTTTCTTCATCAAGCTTAAAGTATACTAGAATAAACGATCCGGGAATCCAGTGCATTGCTCCATTGCAATAAACTACATAATAGAATGAGTATAAACACCAGTAAAATCAGACGCACGAATAGATTGTTGTGAAATTCTCCATTTCCTGGTATTAGACGAGTAGATTTGGATCTGAAATAGCGTCCCATAACGAGTTACATCACGAAGACAAACAACTTTGAAATGCAAGCCAGCTCGATGATATGCTAGGCCCATAAAAACTTCAAGATCGATTGTTCTACGAACATCTGAACCACCGATGACCGATGGGATGACTGCAAATTTCTTGGTGGTGGGATTAATCACGTAGTATTTTCGTCTGCTACAACAAAGCAGTAACCCGTTAAAAGATTGCATGATTCTGAAATCACGATTAGGGTAGAAATCACGAGTATGAAAAGGAGGAAGGGATTGATTTTTTTGATCAAATGGAATATACAAATCATGAAGAAAAAGACCAGGAGAAACCGAAACCGGAACATTGTCATACAAGAGGGTGAAGTTTCGGTGACTCAACAACGAATGCCAGTGTTTGGATACGGATTTGAACCAAAAGATGGAGGTAACGGGGAGCCTGCGAAGGATTTCGGTTAAAAGATCATCGTTGGAACCAACTGTAGCTCCAGACTCATGTGTTGCTCTTAATCTGTTAACCATTTTTGGAGTGGTTTGAGTGACATGAAGTAGGGGTGTTCATTGGTTCGGTTTATGGTTTATTTGGTTTATTCGGTTTTCAAAATTTCATACCCCAAACCAAAAACCAAACCAAATAAGGAATATGCAAACCGATCAACCAAACCAAACCAAATTCAATTCGGTTTGGTTTCGGTTTGAACAATAACCAAATCTAACCAAATGGTACCTAAGTACTTTTTTTCTTAATTTATATTTATGTTTGTATTCCAACTTTCGAACATCGCAACTAATTTACACCTAACAATATACGAATATAAGAAAGTTTCATTGCGTAATAAAACAAACACATCCATAAAGTAGTCGTAGACACAACTACAAAGTTAAACATTCAAAACATATATCTTACTAAGGTTGAAGTTCTTATTATTTTTAATGGTGGTTTTGAGTTGGGCATTTAGATTACATTTGTATTTTGGGCTATATAAAACTAATAACTGTTTTAGGCTAATAAATTTATATGAATTTAATAAAATTTATTATTTTTTATTTAATAATTAATTAAATTAACGATTTATTCAGTTATCCAAATAAACCAAATAAAATAAAATGTGGATCCATAAGCATAACCAAAAACATATTCAATTCGGTTTCGGTTTAAAAACCAAACCAAAAACCACATTCGTTATTCGAATCGGTTTATTTGGTTACAGTTACGGTTCGGTTTATGGTTTTTATTTGGTTACGATTTTTTATGAACACCCCTAACATAAATAACATTTGTATTTAAATTGGGATGTCATGGTGAAAGATTGCTATGGAAGCTGTTGATATAAAGCTTGTTGTGAGACTTTAACATAGTTGACTAGAATCAATCAAACATTTTAATATAGCTTATTTAGTAAGTGTATCCGCTTGTATATATATTAAACAAGAACAATGTATATGGGATGTATATACATGCTGAGGTGTATTTGTGAATTATAAAGTATACGATAAATATGTATATAGAAGAAGTGAACCACCCATAGTTAAAAAATATGATTGAGGTGTATTTTTAATAAATTTGTACGTGTTTTTCGGTGGCACATTTAAAAAAACAAAAAAAAAACTATGTATGTATGTATATATATTTTTATATATAAGGTTTGTTTCGCAAATAAAATCAAAATGTGGCTCTGCTTGATGGTTGGCGCGTCCCTAATTAAACAATAGGTCGTGAGTTCGATTTTTCGTCTTCTATGTTTTTTTGTCAAGTGGTGTTTTAATTTTAGTCAAGAGTTCTCTATTGGCGCGAGGAAGGAGAGAAGGCAGGCCCGCTTATTGGGCTGGGCAGCCCGGACGAATGCCGAGGCACAAAACTAAAAGGGGCTCAAAATCTAAAATTTTGTTCGTATACATTATATGAATAATAGGGGACTATATGCTACAATGTAATAGCGAGTATTCCACATGGTTGGTATTTTAGTTTTGTTTCAAAGGTTTTGTGTTCGATTCTTGGTTTTGCCATTATTTCTACCTTTGTTTTTTTATTTTTTTTAGCTGGCCGGTGGGTTGGCCTTTGACTTTTTGGTTTTTATTTCTTGGTTTCATAAATTTTTGTTTGCGCCCTTAATTTTAGAGTTTTATGCTCGTATGTTGATGCATATTTATGAAATTAGTAAATCTTGTTGATTATCCAAAAATATTATGAGAGCCGAACGATTTGCTTACACGATTCAGTTATTTTATTGTACTACTTGTTTATGTCTATTTTATTACAATTATGGCCGTATTGTGGGTTTTTGATATAGTTTATATTATAAGAAGTGGGCTCAGCTTATTGTCTCGCCCGAGGCCCAAACTTTTTTAATCATTCTCGGAGACAACCCTGAGAAAAGGTGAAGTTGATTAGTGATATGCCGATAGGCTTGACCCGAATTAATAACAAAAATGTATGTGTGCAAATCTTTTCCGAGAAAAGAGGTTGATCGGTTAGTTTTTAAACACTTTTTTCCTATTAAGTATTTAGTAATTTTTTTTGTATTTCTATTAGCTATATTACTTTACTTTTATTTTGTATCTTATAGATGTTCGTATGAACTAAATATAAAAAAACAATTAAACAACTAAAAACAATAATTAAATAGGTTAAATTTATGCACTGCTGCAATAGCTATTTAACTAAATTCAATTTTGGGCTTTTGGCAGCCCGAAATATAACTTGGAACTATCAAAATGGGCTTTAGCTTGGTTATTAGCAATCCAACAACCAACGGGCTTGAAGTCCAACTGATCAGGTTGTTGCATTGGTGTTCCTCTCCTAAGTGATGAGGGTTTGAGTCTCATTGGTGACAAGTGGATTGAGCGGCAGTTCCCCTCTAGGGGTTCGGCTTGAGCCGAAGAGACCAGCAAACAAGAAAGGAAGCAAAACTCATGGTGGACTTCGCTCTAGTTCTTCATTGATGAGCTTGCTTGTTTGGCAAGACTTATTCATCTTCGTCATGAACTATTGCAACTAAAATCATCAAACAATTTATCGTCTTTTCTCCCTGGATTCTAGTTAAATATAGTTATTGTGGAAAATAAGAATAGCTTAAACTTTAATTTCCAAAGCAGGAAACCTAAAACCACAATAATTTTAACACTTAAAAAGAAATAAGGATCACCACCATATTCTGAGATACTGGTGCGGGCATCTTCATTGGCATGTAAATGAAGCAAACGAACACAAACATAGTTGGTTCATGTTTGTTCATTAAGAAAATGAACATGTTCATTTGTGTTAATGTCGGTTCATTAAGAGTTTAAATGAAATACACGCACTTTTATTTTGTTGATTTTCTAGTCGATTACCCAAAAGGTTCTAAATTTAATTGGATTGATGAATGATCGACCAAGCATCACTAACAACTCATGTATAAATTTAACCTATTATGTAAAAAAAAGAACATAAACACACAAATATTGAACGAACGTTCACGGGGTAACTAAACGAACGAGACGTGTTCACAAATAGCGTATAACGAGTTTTATATATATCCAATGTCAGATTTAGATTTTGAAGTAGAATTGGGCAACCTGCGACTTTTGTCCCAGAGAAATAGATGTTATGTAGGACACGAATGAAACATTTAGGACTCCTTGTTTGTGTTCCCCGACCAATCTATTCCCTACTATGTCATATAAACTTAGGATATGGACCATAAAAGAGATGTAACTATTTGTTTTTGGGCCCAAACCAATACCACTCAAAAACAGAGCACCAGAGGCCCAGTGGACCCAAAGCATACATCATCATCATCATTATCATGAAAATATGTTTGAATTCCAAAATCGGGACCACTTTTTTTTTATATCCCGTGCTTTAAGGTGAGATTTTCAGGTTTCTAAATATCAACCCCACAAGAAAAGTAACCACTTGTATTACCTATTTATAAACAAAACTTTTAATCTTTTTTTTATGAATTTATATTAATTTCATTTTCTTATGCTCTATTAACAATAAGTTTAAAATCGAATAGAGAATGTGTACATATAAAGTTCTTGATTTTTTGTGGCTCGGGGCTCAGGGGACTATTGACCCCACAACCACCAGAGCTATCAGATTGTTTAAAATTTTTACCTTTTATAAAGAAAGATATGAGTTAACCCTTGATCAGTAAATTTGGTTCTATCACGGTACCAATCAATTAGGAAATCGGTTGATTTAGAACTTTTTGCTTGCTTGATGGGTTCAAAAGTTCGGTTGGGTCTACTCAATTTATACTATGGGTTTGAAGTTGACCGCTTAATTTAACGGAACCTGATGACCCATAAACACGTTCAAATGGTTCAAAACAACTCATTGGCACTGGCATTGTCAACCATCATACCTTTTTCTTTCTGAATTTTTTTCTTTTCAACCCTGACCCTTTTGACCATTATGGTATGAATCTTTTTGACCCAAACCAAATTGACTTCTTTTAAATCGCCCAATTGACTTGAACATGTATTAACCCGTCCCGCCTGTAACGTAAGTTTATGTAACATAACATAACATGTAGTTTATAACTTTATATATAGCCACAATATGTTTTTTTAAAGTAGTGCATATGTAGTTTATATGTTTATTAAAGTAGAAATATATAGCCACAATATGATACCAAGATTCCAATATTTTGTGGGGCCAAATCTAATTGGAGAGAGTATGATAAATGAGTAGTACAGTTGAGAGAGTTGTATGTATGTTTTTGTGGGGTGAAGCACCTCCACTTTTGTTTATATTAATTTAGTTGGTGTACAAACACAACCAACTTCTGTCTATCTGATAGCAACACTAAGCATCTGTCTTTTTAAAGAATTAATCATGGAAAAAGCCCTTAGTATTTGTACCTTCTCATCATATAACTGCAGTAACAACACTCACATGCCAATATTTTATAAATATACAAATCCCAGATCTGTCTCTAACACCCTGTGCTTGCATGCATGCATATACTGCCTCTGATACACAACATATATACATACATATATACATGATGCATTAATACATACATATGAAACCTTTAGTTGTAAACACAACATGTACCATTCTTTATGAAGCAGTACTTTTTCTGTCTTTATATCATTTGGGTTCTGTACCTACCGCTCTACACTCACTAACCCCTTTATTTCTACTTTCTCTCTCTATCCCTTTATACATATATATATATATGTATTGTATGTATCTATACTGGAAGTAGGGAAACATGAACACAAGGATGCATAAAGCTATAAAGAACAGTTACTACCAGGAAATAAATCCTCACTCCGCCTGCCTGGATCATTTCTGTAAATTATTATCATAGTATATGACTATCTACACATAATAATTGTATAAATACATGATGGATGTATGTATGTATGCATGCATGCATGCATTTATGTATGTATGTAGGTATTATGTACGTATGTACGTACGCATGGCCGGCCCGTTAGGTTTTCCACCCTAGGCACGGGCCTAGGGCCTCCATTTTTTTAGTAGGTTATTATATATATATATATATATATATATTGCGAGAACCGATGTGAACACAAACAGTAATACCTAAAAAATAAAAAAAAATTCAAAAAAAAAAATTTTAAGTACCAACTATCCATGCAATGTGCATTTTCGTCATTTCTTTGACAAATTCCATAATACATTACAAACATTAGACAATTGTACTTTCATTTACACTACCATGTGTAACACACTACTTTTTACGTTACCAATATTAGCAATGCACATGTGTATCTATATATATCAACATGAAATAAAGTGTTTTGATACACTAATTTTAATATATTTTCTCTTTCATCTATCATACCATCCATAATACACTACCATGCACATGTGCATTTTCATCATTTCTTTGACAAATTCCGTAATACATTACAAACATTAGACAATTGTACTTTCATTTACACTACCATGTGTAATACACTACTTTTTACGTTACCAATATAGGAAATGCACATGTGCATCTATATGTATCAACATGAAATAAGGTGTTTTGGTACACTACTTTGAACACACTTTCTCTTTCATCTATCATATCATCCATAATACACTTTCATTACCTCCTACCATCCATAATACCATTACCTCCTACCATTTATAATACAATACCAATACCAATATTTTCACTTTATTACATGTATATCAACATCGTTTATACCATTCAATCAACATATTACATCATAAAGTGACAACTATAATGAACCCATCAACCACTAGATATAACTAACCAAAAAACATATATATGAGCCTACTTCGTCATTCAAAATCACAAACTTTTTTTACCAAAACATGGTATATAATTATTATACATAATAATGCACATGTGCATTTAATGTAAAATTGAGTGTATTATGGATGGTATTGTAAATTAAAGTGCAATTGGCTACTAGTGATAACGTATTACTGAATTTGTCGAAGTTATGATACATATGCACATGTGCATGGATAACTGTTACTCGAAAAAAAAGTTTTTTTTTTGTAACAAATTATAACGATTTTTATTAAAAAAATATTTAAAAATAAAAAAAAAAATTTGAGTGCTTTTTTTATTTTTTTAGATTTTATTTTGCAATAAAGGTGGTTCTCGCGGTTCTCACAATAAAGGTGGTTCTCGCATCAACCTTACCATCTATATATATATATATATATATATATATATATATATATATATATAGGGTTAGGATCATGTGGGAAGAAGTAGACTATTTGAGAAATTTGAGAATAAATCTGGACCACACATTTTCTCTAAGTTTTTCGTAATATATACATATGTATATTTAAAAGAGGACTATATACATATATGTATATTGTCAAATGAAAACTATACATATGTGTATATTACGAAAAGCTTAAAAAATGTGTGGTCCAGATTTCTTCTCAAGTTCTCAAATAGGGTGCTCTTCTCTTAGGATCTCTACCTTATATAAATAATATATATATATAATATAGAGAGAGAGAGAGGAGAGAAGAGATAGTGTAGCGTACAAATCCCCTTAACGTACGAACTATACACGACATCAAATTGCACATTATGTTTTAAAAAAACAAAATCGCATGGACCCTAATTTTGTGGTATATGTATGAAGTCGCATGTTGTTATGAAGTGAATGGGTGGTTTTAAGGAAATCGCATGTTATATCTATTAATGGGATTTAGCATGTACAAACGAAACAACAAATTCGCATGTTATAACACGTATTTCGCATGTTGATTCTGAGTCGCGTATGCAATGTACGTTAAGGGATTTTGTACGTTAACTGGCATATATTATGTGTGTTAAGGCCCAAATTAATTGCAAAATAAAACCAGTTTTCTATTTTAAAAAACCAACCCACTTTTTAATTAAACACTCCAGCTAAGCTAATATACATAATTGCATACATCGACATATTAGTTATTCATTATAAAATCCATCAATTAGAGCTCTCGTTATCGTTCTTATTTCCCATCTGTCTGATGCTAGCAAATCGCTGACCATTACGACTTACTTTAGTTTATATTCTTAGATGCATGTTCTTTTTGTTGTGGAATTATACAAATGTAAAGGCCTTCACTTTGTATTTCACTTGAGGCCTTCAAAAACGGTGGCATGACCCTGTATGTATGTACGAAAGATGTAAACGAGTGTTTTCAATATGTAGAGAAGATAAACGTTACAGTTGTTACAAATGGACATTAAAGTATGTCAAAATGATGGTTATTTGCAATTTACCTCTCATGTGTGCTAGTTTTAGTGTCAATAAAATTGTACAAATAAGGCGATATATTTAATTAAGGAGTGTGAGTATATATTACTATCTCAATTTAGTTTTTAGATCAGAAAATTAATATGACATTCAATTTAAATACATCGTTTTTACAAGATTTAAATTCGTGACTTGTAAAGTTGGTAGGACTGAATTGATCCATGCCATCAACAACCAATATAAACCTTTGGCATATTGCGTTACATTCAATACATAATATAAATGCCGTTAAATCAACTAACTAGATTTAATTTATTTAAAATTAATGTTTTATGTGTTTGAAGGACGTAATTGTCGCTATTTATTTTTACCATAGTGCTCATAAATATGTGTTCAATTCTTTAGTGCAAATCATTTGATGTGTACACCAAACATTTATTTCGCTTGTGTAAAAAATAACATGTTCGATGAATATGTTAATATTAAATTCATTTCATATCTAACGTACATAAGCTAGGTATATTAGATGAGATGGCACCCACGGGTGATGTGTACTCTTGTGAGTAGCTAACGTGGTTATATTCATAACCTGATGTTCTAGTGGTATAATATTTTCTCATAAAAATGGTATCATTTCGAATTTATATTCTTATAAATGTACGATTATGGTAATAAGGTGTAAATAAGTGTTGTTTAAGAAAGAGGCTAAGGTAGATATATTTTACAAACTAATCCATAAAATAAAATTTAATGCAGAGAAGTAGAGCTGTTCATGAGTCGAGCCGAGCTGAGCTAGGGTAAGCTCGGGCTCGGCTCGGTTTGGATTCGAAACCGAGCTGAAAATCAAAGCTCGGGCTTGGCTTGGTTTTAAACCGAGCTGGCTCGGCTTGGTTTGGCTCGATTTCAAATATAAAAATTAGTACATAGCTCTAAAAATTAAGTAGTCTAAAATACTATTCAATACTTCAAAAGAACATATTTAAAATAATTCAACATAATATAATAAAAGCCAAAATCAAGTTAAACAACACAAAATAAGTTTTAAACTTCAATGAAATACAATATCAGTTTATTATCTTCAAATAAATCATAGATATCAAATTACAAACCTAAATACATGTAAATAATAATTAGTTTGTTGTAATATATTATAATGTATACAAAAATAAAATATATTATAAGTAAAATATCCGAGCTAAGCCGAGTAAGCTAACAAGTGAGCCAAACCGAGCCAATATGACTCGTTACGAGCGAGCCGAGCCGAGCAAGACTCACTTTCTAACAGAGAAGAGCCGGCTCGGCTCACTTTCAAACCGAGCTATATCGAGCAAGCCCATATCCTCCAGCTTAAAAGGGTGAAGGTGGGTCGGCCCTATCTATATGATATATATATAAAAGATTAAATAGCCATAGAAAAGATGGTATGGGATGTCTCTTTGTGTGTGTCAAGGCTTATATCTAAAGATCAAATACAAATTGGTCGTAACATATAAAATATCGTAACATGAGAAGTGAAGAGAGTTTTTTTTTTTAATTTCCATTTACTTACATATGATATTTAAATGCAAAATGTAAAAAAAATCGTGATTTACACTAGTGTAATTACTTAATACTCTGCTAGTGTAAAATTCTAGATTTTTTTAATTCCGTGATTAAAATATTTCTTATAATAGAAAAAATTAAAAGAAAAATTCTCCTTCACTACTTACATGAAAAAATTTGTAGATTAAAACTCATTTATACAATAATCTTACTCGCTTATATAAACAAACAAGTGAATAAGTTGAGTTATGCACATCCACTACAAGAAACAGCCACCTTTAGCGCGGCGACAGCTTTCGCCGCTTTTGCACTTATTTGTCGCCGGTAATAACTTTTAGCGGCGACCTGTGGCCGCTAAAGGTCGTCGGTATTGATGGGCCGCTATTGGCCAGCGTGTCGCCGGTAAAGGTCTTTGTCACCGCTATTACCCTTTAGCCGGAGTTTTGCCTGAAAAGAGTTTGTTTTAGTGCTCCAATGTGCCAAACTGTTGGCAATATCAACTGCCTCTGTTCATCAAATATATGTAATCAATCAAAAAAAAAAATACACTCAAGCTGATCATATATATAACATATGTTACATAAGGATTTTTTTACATAAAACTACAAATCTTATATATTTAATCAAACAAATCTCATATATTTAATCCATTCAAATCTCCGGTGATGATGAAGATGCTCCGGTGAAGATGAAGGTCCTCCGGTGAAGATGCAGGTTCTCCGGTGATGCTCCGGTGAAGATGAAGGTGCTCCGGTGACGAAGGAGGATGCTCCGGTGACAGTGGTAGTTGATGAAGAAGCTGCTCCGGTGACGGATTATCGTCGTTATTTGTGACGGCCGGGAAGAAGCATGATTTGTGTTTGTTTTGAAGAGAAGAAAGATGAAATTATTTGAAGTGTGAGAAGATGGGTTGTTCTTGAAGATAATAAGAAGATGTGTGTTTGTTTCAGGAGAAGAAGATGACCCTCAGATCATTGTTTAATCAACGGTCAGGAGCAGGTCTTGGAGTAGCACACGGCTCGGGCGGCGACACCACGACGCCAGTGTTTCTTTTTGTCGCCTCTATTGCTATACGTTGCCGGTATAGATCATTGTGGCCGGTATTTCCGGCGACGCTAATGCTATAGGTTTCTTGTAGTGATCACTCTAATTAATATTGCATCAGACATTTTAAAAAATTAATATATGTCTTTTGAGTTGCTAATACTTTTATCAAATTAGATAGCCTAAAGTTATGAATTCAATTATAGAATCTAATTTTTCTACAATTTTGAGTTACTAATACTTTTGTCAAATTAGATAGCATAAAGTTGTGAATTAAATTATAGAATCTAATTGTTCTTAAAAAATAACCTATTTGAAGTTGGAAAACTAATAAATACCTTTTCTTATGTTTACCCAAAACTCAAACTTATAACTAATTTTTCATTCATACGTAGGTGATAAGTGGCTTATTTCAATCAAGTGGTTGTGGGTTTAAATCATGCAATGCATAAGTGTAACGATTATCAGTTAATAAAAGTCAGGGTGCAAACGAGTCGAGCGGCTTGCGAGCTACTCAAGATCAAATCGGCCCGAGCTTTATCGAGCCCGAGCTGAGCTTGAACCTAGAATTAAGCTCGTTTACTTATCGAGCCCGAACTCAAGCTTGGCATGTGAACCTCATTAGGCTCGTCGAGCCTAGGTGTAATCTTAATTTTTATTAATATTTAATAACATTTACCCCTTAATTTAAGTTGTATACTTGTATACTAAATTAGCCGAACTGGGCTTATTTAATTTTTTTTACAAGCCAAGCCTAAAAATAAACTTGTTTAGTAAAACGAGCTTATGCCCAAGCTTCCTTTATCGAGCTCGCGAGCCTAAACGAGTCTACTATTTTTATCTAATATATTAATTAATAGATAATAAACGAGTCGAGACCGACCTGAGCTCGAGCTTGAGAAACTACCAACAAGCCAAGCTCGAGCTCTTATAAGTTACTTGAGCTCGAGCTTAGTCGAGCTCAGCTCGTTTGCACAATTGCACCCTTAAATACAAGTATTAACTTCATATTTTAATTTTTAAAATAAGTTATTCACACACCTTCCAAACTTATACTTAAACCAACATTAATATTTATTACAAACTAAAACCCTAAACCATTTGAGAAGAAACACTTCTTTGTGCAACACACGTCTTAGTATTGTTAAGTTACAATCCCTTTGGTTTAACTTCATATTATACATAACTAATCAATGATAAAAAAAACACTTCTTTATGTTTTTTTTAAAATACTTGTTACATGTAAAAAGACTTGTTAAATGATACTAAAAATAATAAATTATTTGTGTGTTTTAGTAATCTAGAATGCATTAAACATATTGCGTTAAAGGTCACATGCATGAATAATAAAATGAAATGAAACAATAATTAATAATCAGGTATAGATAGAAAGAAAACCATGCTTTAGTGGTTGCCACGGGTATTTAAGTTTTATCTATGGTAGGTTCGGATGAGTTTTCCTTCAAGGTCTCAAGTTCGAGTTTTGCTGATAGGAGTTTCTCATTGAGGGTTTGAATTAGGGATCTATTGTACAATGAGACTCTCTAACACGAATCAGGTTAAAACAACGTATGCTAGACTTCCTGACATTCACGAATAATTCACATAGAAAAGTTATAAGATAGAAAGAGAGTAGTATTGTTGTGGGGTTAGTTCTACACAAATCCCAACCATTCCATGCAGAGTGCAATCTTCACCCAGTAACTAATGAATCCACTGCTGTCTGCCCCTTTCTAACATCTGGGCCCACACCCCGTACTTCCAACCATCCCTTGACACGTGGCATACCACCTTTACCAACGGCAACGGCCAATATTATCATCCACCACCGTCCCTCCTCGTACGAACCTTTGGGCATCTATCGTCTGCCGTAGCACCACATGGTAGACTGTGGACCCTCAACCGATCTTTACACAAAGATTCTGTGATATTTTCGATCGGGTTCGGATTTTCTGTGGATCTACGGATGAGATTAAGGGAAAGCCGATTCGGGTAAAAGGTAGGGGACCCACGGTGGCGAAGGGTGATTGGTGAGTGCATACCTCACAGTTTTCTTAAGGTGAGGTCGGCGGGAGGTCAGGATAGTAACGTTGGTGGGTCACGCCGTTTGGATTATTTGATACGCCTGACTTGTGTGGACCACAAATTTTGTGTGTTTTTGCAGTTAAAGTATCCACTTTTGTTTCTCTTATTTCTTTTCTGATTAAATAATATTTTCTACATATCAATTTCTATAAAACCACGAAATTTCTTCGTGCGTTGCCATGATGTCGTAAAGTAGTTTCAATTTATACGATTTAATGAAAACGTATTATATTTGACTTGACCTGTTTTCGAACAAAGTTTACCTTAAAACGTAAATCAACGGAAAAACGTATATAAAAATAAGAAAAAAAACGTATTATAGTTTACTTAACTTATATTTTGGAAGAAACTTACGTTGAAATGTAAACAATTTTAATTTATACTAATACGCACATAAAATGCACATAAAAATATAATGTTTTATTAAGTTAAAGAACGGTACGGCGCATTGCGGTGGTGTTGAAACATAAGGTAACTTTAATTTATACCGTTTATTGAAACATATTATATTTGACCTGACTCAGTTTAGTTTATAATGTTTTATTAAGTTAAAGAATGGTACGACACGAAAACGTATTATATTTGACCGTGACAGATTTCTTCAAAAATATTACGTCGAAACGTAAAAAACAGCTGCCTATATCAAGCTTGTTATTGTAGTATTATAAAATTTTGTGTTAGTGATGTGGAAGTTAAATCTATTTTTGGTATATGTTTTCACCACTCGATCTATAGCGCTAATGACTGTATCGCACTAGTTTTTTTAGGTTAAGAATTAAGACTAATGAGAAAGATAAGAGAAATGTGCGATATACAGTACACTGAATTTGCCTTTGTAGTGTGGAAACGAGTTTTCGTATCCTTTGATCAAAATATGATATTCCTAATGAAAATTGATCTTAAAAGTTTAAGAATTTAATTTGAATCTTCACATAATATTTTTGTACGTAAGTAGAATGTATGCGTGACGAGATAAAATTATATTGCATGTAAACACTTTGTAATTCACATAGGAACACTCACGTTGTAATTCACATAGGAACACTTTCAATGTCTACATAAATTTTCACACAGCTTTTTTTGGTGTGTATTATAAGCTTTTTAGTATTTTTAATAATTTTAAATTCTTATTCTCTCACACGTCAATGTATATATGTACGTTTTATTTAACTTTTTGATCCAAAAATGAATAATTGAAATTTTACCTTTTATATCTTGAAGATGTAACTAAATTATGAACCAAACTTCCATTATTAGCTTTTAGCAACTAAAAATAACTAGAAATATCAATAATTGCACCTTCCGTTTCAATAGTTTCTATAAAAGAAAGAAAGGATTGGGGTCATGTTCTTCTAGATTTTTGCCACTGCCGGAAGTTGTGCAACATTTGAGAAATGTTTTCTTTACAAAAGATTTGATAGTGAAACACCTTCTATAAGAAAAAAAGGAAACATCACTATTACAATAATTTTTTATCTATTTCAATAATTATACTTGTGGTTGATAAAATAAAATAACAAATTTACAAAACTACAATATCTATCGTCAAATATAATTCGGGTTCAAAAGAAAAGAAGGAGATCTAGTGTTTAATTTTCCTAATAACACATGGTTTACAAAATTTTACAACCAACTCAATTTCGTAGTAATAATCAAGCTTAATAAAATATGAGTAATACATTATCAAGAAAGTAATAATCAAGCTTAATTTCGTCTAGGGATGCCAAAAAGGCTTTAGCCTAACGGGTATATATACCCGAAACATATGAGCCGGGTATACCGGAAGTCCGAAGAGTACGGGCTGAGTATGGGATTGAAATGTAAAAAAAATATTCAGGTACGGGTACGAGATTTAGTGATGTCCACCAATATCTGGCCCATTTACCCGAATTATACATGAAAAATATATTAATTTAAATTTAAATTTTCATAGATTTTACTCTTTTATTTGTTTTCAAGACTGTAACATACCCATACAAGATTTTATATTTAGTTATGTTGTTTCTATGCAGATTAAAAATGTCAGTTAAGTTTTTAGTTCCACCATATACTTGTTTTTATCATATGTGTGACTAATAAGAAATCTGAATTTTTGTTGGTGAGTTGTTGATAGTGGTTATATATGTTTTTTTTTCCAGTTATAACCTTTTTTTATAAATAATTGTATAGATTTTATGAAAAGATTGATCAGATTGGATATAAGGTTAAAAATAAGAAAGATGTGTGTGGTAAAACTGTAAAAGTAACAAACAGGTTTTCTATTATTCTTAATAGGAGTTTTGCCGTTAAAAAATAAATAAATAAAATAAAAAATAAAAAAAGGTAGTTGTCGAGGACAGAAGCATGCAAATTGTTCCTGGCATGCAAATGTTGTTGGTCATTATCGTAATCCACATTAAAAAGCGCCCCCTCTCCTTAACCTAATCATTTCATACTTATTTTAGCCAATGCTAACCCTGCCCACTAAAATGCACCTCTCACACTTGTAGCCTGGGGCCACATCCTTTTTCCAAAATCCCATGTTCATTTGGCAGGTTGTTGCTTCACGCGCCTTCTGTTAATAAATCGAGTATCATATCATATCCGTTGTTTTATAATTAACTCAAATTCGATAAAACTAATTGGTTTTTAATATTGTAAAAGATTAATCTTTTAAATCGCTATCGTCATAAAGGTAATTTGACTGTTTTACTTTTTAGAGCTTATACTTTAATTGTATTAAACAAATTAAATGCTAAAGATTTTTTAGTTTCTACTGTATTTAAAAATCAAGATATCTAACATGCATTGTTAGCCTCGTCTAACTCATAAGCATTATATCTAAATAACAAGCTTTGGTGACAAAGGTAGAATAATTTCTTTACGCTAAGGTGGTGGTCGTATAGAATTGTCAACCTAGACAAAAACAAGATTTGTCTTTGGAGTAGAGGAAAAGGCGGAATACCTAAGAAATTCGCACACATTAATAGATCAATGTTTCAATTAAATTTTTTCTATAATAAAGCTATATAGTTTTTTTTAACGGCGACTTTCTTGTATCAGGCTATCGCATTCCCCAAATTAAAGAGTCTCGTTGTCACACTTCGGCCAGACTATGTTGTCTTCTAAACCGGGCCTATGATGGCTTCAGAGTTTGGCTTGGGCATTCTCCTGGAAAACCATACCGTCGGCTGCCACTTGATAGCTGTTGTGCCACCGCAAGATTTGAACACTCTCTGATGTAACACACGGTGAGACGAAAACCCGAGTGGGCTCAGAATAGGACTCGGCACCTTCGCGAGAAGGCTAGGCTATATCCAATCCATCATAGCCTAATCCACCAAAATGACACAGGTGAAGATTGAACTTGGATCTCCATTAAAGAACCTAAACCTCCCTACCACTAGGCCATAAGTGATGGATAATCAAGTTGTATAGTCAAGTTGTATAGCTAGAATATCGTTATATTTATAAATAATTGTTGAATTATCATTAAAGCAAACCATGCACTTTATTATATAAAAAAAACAATCTATTTAAAAATACATGTTATATCCTTTACAAATTAATAGGTGTTTGTATTTGGCTACACGGTATGGGCGTTATGGCCCCTCCACCTCATCCATTAACCATTAGTAACGGCCCCTCTCCCTATTGCCTACACACTATTGAGGAGGCGTCACTGAACTCTCACCACCACGATAACGAGCAATAACGGAGGCGGGGTGGTGTGCCCCGTGTGCTTGACCGATCAGGGTTTTTATTTTGATTTTTTTCTTTATTTAATAAGATGGTCTATTCCATTGCATGGGCATTATTGAGAATAGACAATGGAGCCCCATGCATATGTGGTGCATACATGACGATGATGTGGCGTGATGGATCTATAAGAGCTCCATTCCATACCCTCCAGCCTTAGAGATTGAGTACTTTACAATGAGGATTACAACATCATATATACACCTATACAATAGCTATAATAATAATAATAATAATATAATAATAATAATAATAATAATGAGATGGAATGTGAAGCATCATCTAATATCCTTTTCAACGAGACGGTGGTGGACCAATACGAAGTAACTCGAGAAAGTGTGAGAACTGAGGGTTTGGAAAATTTTTGGTGAATATGACAGCCACTTGAAGCATGGTTGAAACATACTTCGTGTACAACTTTCCAGATGAGACCAGCTCACGTATGAACTGGTAGTTAAGCTCAGTGTACTTGGCCCGTTTATGAGAGACGGGGTTTTGAGTGAGGAGTAAGGCATTGCGATTTTCGCATGGATTGTTGGTTGATCGGGAGGTAGGGCATGAAGTTCCTATAGCAAGTGAGTTGTCTAGATAATTTCTGCAGCAGTATTGGCAATGCCCTAGTACTTAGATTCACTATTAAGCACGTAATTATGGGTTGTTTCTGCATACCATGAGATTAGATTGCCACCCAAGAAGATAGAATAACCATAAGTGGACCACCTAGTTTCAAGACAACGATTCCAATCAACGTCAGAATGCCTAAGGATAGTTGTATGAGTGGGGCAACTATAGCGAAAACCAAAAGCTAATATGCCTTTGAGGTAACGAAGAATGCGTTTGACGTCCTGATAGTGAGCAACAGTTGGAGCATGCAAGAACTGTCGGACTTGATTATGAACATATGAAATGCTAGGTCGAGTAGTTGTCAGGTACTGTAGAACTCCCACAATGGACATGTTGTGAGTGGCATCTGCATACAAGTCTACTGTAGAAACAAAAGAAATATTTGTGCTCAAGGGTGTTGGTGCTGGTTTTGTATCCATTATTTGTGCACAAGTTAATATATCAGTAGCATACTTGGACTGATTCAAAAATAAATTGTTTGAGGTATAAGTAACCTCAAACCCAAGAAAGTAGTTGACTTCCCCCAAACCCTTAATGGAAAATTGTTGGTGAAGGCGGGTGATGAATGTAGTGAGAGCATTGGGTTAGTTGACAATTAGGACTAGATCAACCACATATATGAGAAGATAGATTATACAGGCTTCTCTTATAGAAATAAAGAGAGACGAGTCAACACGACTACAAATAAACCCTTAATGACTAAGGAATGTGTTGAGACGGTAAAACCAGGCCCTAGAGGCTTGTTTAAGTCCATAGAGGGCTTTATTCAGTTTGCATACATGGTTTGGAAACTAGGGTTTGATATAGGGGTGCTAAACGGGTCGTGTTCGCGGGTTGGCGGGTTCAACCCGACCCGAACCCGAAAATTTTACACGAACCCGAACCTGACCCGAACCCGAAAATCGTATCATATATATGAACCCGAACACGACCCGAAGTTTTGTGGGTTGACTCGAACACGACCCGTTTAACCCGAATTTTTTAATTTTTTTTCTAAAACTAATATATTAAAATTAAAAATTACTTAAAAAACACAAATGTATATAATAATATCATATTTAAATTATAAAAGCTATGTTAATTTCTCCTTTTAAGTTATAATCATGGCATAAAATACACGCCCCATTTAATTTATGAGATAAAATATATTGTAAAAAATATAATATAGTATAAATGTGTTAAACGGGTCAACCCGCCAACCCGACCAGGTTGACCCGAACCTGACCCGTAAACCTAAACGGGTTCGCGTGTTCAACCCGAAACTGACCCGAACCCGTTTAGACGAAACCTAAACCCGCGAATTTCGTATTAGGTTCGTGTCGGGTTTCCAAGTCGTGTCAGAAATTCCACCCCTGTTCCTGAAAAACCCTGAAAGTAAAGACAAAAGCATGATCCTCCTGGAAAAAGCAAATATAGCCTTGTAATAACAAAACTGTAATTCCTATATATTGTTGCTCATGTGTTTTACTGCACAAACCAAACACAATACTCTCTCTCTAAAAACCCTAACACTTTCTCTCCTACAAAACTCATCATCTCCCACATGACAACTTCAACTGTAACGGACATGAGCCTGGGCCATAACGCCGTTAACAACGCCGGCGGTAGAGGATCAGGAAGAAGAAAAACAAAGGGGTCGACCGAGTTGACTCAGAAAAGAAACAAACCACCTCAAAGAGGAATGGGTATTGCAAAGCTTGAACAAATTCGGTTACAAAACATTGAACAGCTCGAACAACTTGAACGACTTCGGTTACAAGAAAGGTGGAAGAAAATGACGGAACTACCCTTCGTCCCTCCCTTCAATCCACCTGTCCAAAACGTCGCCGTTCAGTTCCGTCATCCAGCTCATGTTGTTGTTCCTGCACCTTCACAGATGGTGGTTCAAGGCATTAATATGTACCCGATGGATCATGTTGTGGATCCGTCTGGCATCGGATCTAATGTTAATAATGGTTGTTACCGATTCGATAACCCGAAGGAGTTGTATTCGGTTTCTAGCTACATGAAATGTGCTTCTGATGGATGTGGTGTTTGTCACAAGGTAATAATAATAATAATAATGATAATAATAATCAGTTAGACTTTGTTATAAGTTATAACCAATTTGTTGGTTATTTTATTTGTTTGTTTTGTTGCTGCTAGTTTTGTTTTGTTTTGTCTAGTTCATTTTCATTTCTTTTTACCAATTTTGTGTTTTGATAATAACAATAATATCTTTTAACAATTTTGTGTTGCGGCGCAGCTTGTTGTCTGTTTACCTGTCATTCGCTTGTAATTTATCATTTTAGTGTTTTAATGATAAAGTTAATTTACCCAAAAATAAATAAAAAATTGTGTTTTGATAATAATAATAATAATAATAATAATAATAATAATAATAATAATAATAATAATCAGTTAGTGTTTCTTATTTTATGTGTTAGTTTTGTCTAGTTGATCTTTGATATCTTTTAACCATTTCTCGCCAGAAAAAGCGGATCGCGGGTGGAGCTAACCACTGCTCGGTGAATCCATTTCGTAAGTTTTGCGGGAACATGGAAATGACTGGGAAAACTCGTGGCGGTTCAGGACAGGTAAATTAATTAACTTAACAATTTTTTAACAAATTTTAATAAATATTTAATATATTTTTCGATTGATTTTATATATAAATAGATGTTAACAATTTCTTTAAATTACACAGAAGACGGAATATGAATTTTTCCCGGGTAAATGTGGCGGAGCGGAGGAGAACAAAGAGTTATTGAGTATGGGATCGACGGCGGCTTGGTGTGGTAGCGGTGGTTCGGTTGCAGGAACGATCGGTTTACGCGGTGGTGAGGGTTCATGTGTGACAGCTATAACTGGTGGAGAAGAAGGAAGTGTGTCTTCACTTGATTTGTCTCTAAAGCTTTCTTATTAGTATTTTGTTAGTGAGCAGGATGTTTAATTAGTACCTTTTGTGTGTATATCAAACTTAACCACCTGTTGCTTAATTAGTTTTAATTATTTAATATTAATATTAATATTAATTACTTGTTTAAGTTATAACAAGATCTTGTTATTTTACATATGTGTTGTGAAATTTGATGATTAGTCTATAGGTGCTTCATACAAGAAGCATGTGACATTCTAGCATGATTCATGTCATCAATATTATATGATATATAGTTGCTAGTTTTTTTTTTTTTTTTTTTTTGATGTGGATAAACTGAAAGGATTAATGGGTAATTAAAGGGTGGAAATGGGGTGGACAAGATGAAGCTTTAAACTGCAAACCTAGAAAAGGGTAGGATATATAGATACAAAATACATGAATTTATGTGTGTGTGAAGAAGAAAGTGAGGTTGAAGAAGCTTTCTGTTAATGGAAGAGACTTTAAGCTTTATGAGTGCTTGTTCAATGTAAAAAAGGGTGCTAGAGAAACAGAGATCTGGAGATGAGCAGCAGTGGCTGCTATTTGCAGATTGTGCAAGCAGCTGCAGTGAGATCTCACACTCATTTCAACTCTATTATTACAATATATATATAGGTATATCTGTGTGTGTATATATATACAAACATATATATGTATTTATGTGTCTAGCATTCATGTATGTATGTATTTGGGTCTACCTTGTGAAATACTAGGTTTTAGCAGATGTAGTATTCCCTAAATTTTGAATAGTTAATGACTAATTGAACATGTTACAAAGATAAACATTTGTTATTTCATTTGAAGTGGAAGAATGTTTTTACTCAGTTTTAATCAAATGTTACAATATTAGTTATATTACCTGTTAATGAGGCTCTTAATGGTTCAGATCTCTTACTCCTTCAGAACTTAATGGTTCAGACTGTTTGTTTTGTGATTAGATGTCTGAATGGTTCAGACATTTGCCTCTGAATGGTTAAGTATTATACAGAGTCTGAATGCTTAAGCATTATACTGGCTCTTAATGATTCAGACCTCTTACTGGTTCAGCACTTAATGGTTCAAACTTGTTACTGGTTCAGCACTTAACCATTCAGAAGTTGTCAAACAGCCCCAATTAATATAACATTTCGAGTTTTATACAAACATCTTAGGGTTGATATTAACATAAGCTAATCTATTTTTTTATATAGTATGAACACCTGTTATATTGGTTTAGTATATAAATTTTCAGAACTTTTTAAAAGTATTTTTAAAATTTACAATTAACATTGTGAATTTTTTTTTGACGTAGAACATTATCACCGTAACTTATATTACCACATTATATATATATATATATATATATATATATATATATATATATATATATATATATAAGGTATGGATCCTAAGAGAAGAGCACCCTATTTAAGAAACTTGAGAAGAAATCTGGACCACACATTTTTTTAAGCTTTTCGAATATACACATATGTATAGTTTACATTTGACTATATACATATGTGTATAATTCAATATAAATATATGTATATAGTCACTTTTAAACTATACATATGTGTATATTACGAAAAGCTTAGGTAAAATGTGTGGTCCAGATTTCTTCTCAAGTTTCTCAAATACCCTACTTCTCACATGATCCTAACCCTATATATATATATATTAATACCATTTTATGTCATAAAAACATATGTGCCAAAATTTTGCTACTAGCTTATCAATTTAAAGGGTAACAAGTGATTTCTAAAAAAATGCATCACTACTACAAAAAGCAGTACCAGTGACTAGATTAGAAACATCATAATAAATTTATCTGTTAATTATCAATACAGATTCTTCAAAGTGTTAAGATTTATTAAAAAGTTTTTGGACCATATGGAAGAGTTGATATGGATAAGATATTAATAAAAAGAAAGGATTTTACAAATTTCGGATGTCACAACATAAACAACCTCAATTACCCAATATGATATCCACTTCTCAGTTCTCACCTCGAAGGCGTGCTTGGCGCACAAAAAAAAAACACATTGTTTTTAACCGGAATCGAGACTTAAACCGAAATCAAACTAGTTTGGAACCGCTACAACCCGTCAACAATTCTCAAAACTGGTGAAAAATCTGGTAAAAAACTATCAAAACCCGAACCAAATCAAAACGCAACCTGGTGTTGATTTTCGTTGACCAATTACCCAAACCAGTTTAGAGTTTGAACAGGGTTTGGTGTGCACCGCCTTTGGCAACCTACAAGAAAGTTGGTATGTTGCGACAAAACTTTTGGCGGCAACATGTTGTCATTGGGATAGCTTAACCAGCGGCGACAACATGTCGTTACCCAAGATTCATGAGTTTTTATGGTTAGGCCAGGCCACCTTGTGGCGACTACTTGTCGTCACCATAGATTAGGCGGAAAATACTAAAAAGTTCAACGCCATTTTAAAATACAATGCCAAATTGGTGGTGAATGTCGTCCTAAAAGCCTATCTATTAGTAGTGACCAATCACCATCGATGTAAATCCCACCCTAAGCTTACAAAATGGAGTCATAAGATTGAATCCAAACAACAACAACAAAAAAAAAAAAAAAAACTTAAGTCGGTTACCCAAACACTTTAGGACAAGGATATGAAAGCCTTTACTCGTGTTAAAACCCTTAAATTAATCACCATATAAAACCATCAATTTACAAAAAAAATATCCCAAAATAGTCAAAACACAATCAAATCCGAGATTCCAATCATTCAAATCCAAGCTAAATCAAACAAAAAAAACCCATAAAAGCCCAAGATAAACGAAAGCCCTTGAATTTATATATATTCGAGTTCAATAAAAGTGAAAAGATACTTTTTAATGGCTAATTATATATGTTCGAGTTCAATAAAATGAAAAGATACTTTTTAATGGCTAATTTTTGTCACCCTTAGGATTTAAACCCTCATCACACTAAAAGGTAAAATCTTATCCAACACTTTGATACCACTATGTCAAAAGCACTTTAGTACCGTAAAGATACTTAGGTGGTGTTTGTTTTCCTAAAAAAGATCTGCGCAGGCTGTTCTATCTGCGCAGGCTGTTCTGTCTGCGCCGCGCATACCACGCGCAAATATTGTCATCTGCAAACCATTTGTTTTTTCGAAAACGTTTCATTAAAAAAGCGTATGCGCGAGCTTTTTTTCCACTTTTGGTGCAGATTTGGCCCAACCACTTTTAAGATCTTCTAAGATCTGCAGAGGTTAAACACCACCGTCTACCACCACCGTCCATCCCACCGTCCACGTCCACACCACCATCACCCACCGCCCACCACCCATCGTCCATCACCAGCAAACTACAAATATTTTACTCTTAAAAAACAAATTGCACCTTAAACTGATAACCACTTATGGTTTCAAACGTATTTTTTATAATTAGTATTAGTATTCTTAGAACATATTAATGTCATTAGATAATAGTTTACTTAAGGAATATAGTCCATTTTTGGTAATTATACTATTTTTATTGATAACTTTACCTTTTCTTTTTTGCATGTCACGATTCATAACTTCACCAGCATAAAGTTGTTGAAATATGAGTTTATGGCTTAACTATTTCATTTCATTTCATTATTATATATATAATAGATTTGAAATTTAGTTTGGTAAAAAATATTAGTAGTATAAAATATAAAATTCAAAGAGTTGTTTGGCAACTTCTGAATGTTTAAGTTCTGAATGAGTAAGAGGTCTGAACCATTAAGGAGTTGTTTGGCAACTCTCGCCTCTAACGCGGTGCGGTTCCTCAAGCGGGTTCAGCAAGTGGTAAGTAGTAACACCGTACATGTTAAGTGGCAGAATTTTGTGTTTAGCGGGATAGGGTTTGCTATTCAGAAGAGGGTAGCGGCGCAGCTTGTTGCCCATCTACCTGCCACTAGTCTGTAATCGTTTTTGTTAGTGGTATAATATAAATATAACCAAGTATATATAAGATTAACACGTAATGTATGAATATTCAATAAACCCTAAAAGTGAAACTATTTAACTTGTTCTCCAGATTTATGGATATTATTTCGAACTCAGGACTTTAAAGTTGACTTCAACTTACACGGTATAGCAACGTAATTTTACAGGCAAGAAATATAGCATATTGTTTGTTTTTAAGGTTTTGAAATAGATGTAAAAGATGTTTAATTCTCATTCATATGTAATAAATTAATCAATTTTTTATTTTATTGTATGGGATTCTAGATACATCTTTATCAGCCAAACACCAAACATACTAACATCTTTTTGGATTCACATATTATATAAACTTAACTAAATATATATCATTAGGAATGTAGATATATGTGCTTCTAACTAACAAATGTATGTGCCAATAGTGATTGATAAGAAGTAAAAACCCTAACTTCAATAGTCATCACGATATTAGAAAACGCACTACGCACCAGTGTTAAAAAATGACTATCTTTTAACTTATGACATCTTATATACAAACACACAAATACCTATAAGAGACATACTAATGTATTCTATAATTAGTATATATATATGTAAACTTTAAGTGTAACATCTGACCCCTTATGACCCAAGTGTTCCAAAGGTCTTGATGGTATATGATATTAGACATTCCTTACGACATGTCCAAAATCGGTGCACTTTACCTAAAGGTGTCACATTGATAATCCGTATTACGGGGGTGTTTGGGTTCGCTTATTTTGGAGCAACTTATAACTTATTGACTTATAAAAGTTAATAAGTTGTTTTTATAGTGTTTGGGTTAACTTATTTAAGATGATTTTGTATGTTGAGAAGTTGTTTTTAAGAAGTTAGGATTTATGACTTCTCAAATATGACTTATATAAGCTAATGAGTCATTTTTAAGAAGGAACTCCAAACACCCCCTACATTGTACTTTAATTATTCAAGTGTTATTAACATAACAAAGAAAAACACACAAATGAGATTAACTAGTGGCATTCCTTATGTACGGTTGCTATCTTCCGATATACATTATCACTTGCAAATTACTAAAGTCACCTTGAAATAAACCTGGGTTGGCTCTGAGCAAGTGTCGGGTGGCGATCGTTCAAGGGCCAAACCGATATAGGGTCTGAAAAAAATTAATTTTATATATATATATTTTAAAAAAACTCTTAAAGGGCATCGGTTTAAGAACAAAAAACGTTAAAAGGGCCATAATAGTTTAAGACTTTTGGTTTGTGGCCCAATTTGCTAATAAAATTCGTAAAGGGCCTAAATGGCTAAATTCTTTTGATAAGTCCAACTTATGAAAGTGTAATGAAAATAATTCAGGCCGAATTGAATAAACAAAACTAATTCAAACCCCAATTAATGAGTTGAGGAGTGCTGTTGGGCCAATTTTTTAAATCTTGCACAGGGCTAAATTTTTATTTTTATTTTCAGAAACAACCCTGAATAAAACCTTCATATATTATAATATTATATCAAGTCATCAAGTGTAAGCTCAAAACTTGGTTTGCTCAAGGGTATAAACACACAAGATACTCATGATATTTAAAACACATACTAGTGAGGGTTTATGTGAAGTGAGATCATTGGAAGTTTAATTGCCTATGCTCCACACATGTGATGGGTCATGAAGTTTTTTGATTAAAACTTTCAATATCCATGATCCAACCATCAACATAACCCCCAAACTTAGGTAATTAAGAGTTATAATGTAAGAGTGCAACTAATTCACATGTTGGCATAAATATTGTGCAACTTATTTGGCACCTCAAACCATAATATTAAACATGTCATTATGTCCGCAAGTAAACAAACCATTAATTCTATCCTTAATTCCATTAAATAACACATTATGTCCTAGCTACAAAGGTACTCACCTCATATATGTTCCTTGAGTTCTACCAACTAATACTTAATCAAGTTCAATAATATTTAAAAATGCATTTAATTTCTAGCAGAAGAACATTTAGAATTGAATGTCAACTTTGTAATTACGAGTTGATATTTATAAAATCTTTTTTATTAACAACACCCTTAAAATCATTTATACATTTAATTAATTTAAAATCTTCTAATATTTTGCAGGTTCTCTCACACTCTCTCCATACACACGCACACACTAACTAGCTAAAGGGTTGCCCGCGCGATGCGATAGTCAACATAAAAGGCCCAGTTATAGTGTATTTTTTTAGAGAGCGGGTGCTCCCGTGAAGGATGTGAAACAAAATTCGTCTCACGTAGATGCAAGGTTTGTTTTTGCTTTAGCCGACACATATGGAAAACTGAGCAGTGGTGGAGTTTGAACGAAAACCGGGCAGTGGAGAGCCGGGTTGATGTTTAGTATTGGGGCCTTATTATTATTATGATAGTTACACCAACCGGTCTATTATCTAAGTTTATTAGAGTGTCATGCCAATTAGGCAAGGGTCGCAGGTTCGAGACCTGCATGGGCTAATGGTATTATTTTTAATAAATATGGTAAATCAGTTTTTGCTAACGTTACGAGGTTTAGAAAGTAGAAACATAGATTGCCAAATTAACAATAAGTAATGCTTTTAATGTATAGTGACCGTTTATAATCATCATTATTCCACCTATTTATACAACAACAAAATAAATTAAAATAAATCTTATTCAGTGAGTTCAAAATTAATTTTTAGCTTGTTAAGCCCAGTAATTCAGTAAATAACAGACAATAATGACTTAATGAGACAGTTTTATGAGCCCATCAATGAATCCAATATAAAAGCCCAATTTATCAACTAAATGTCCAAGACTCTAAGCCCAACCAATAAACATCTGAATATGCAAGATAAATGGCATCTTTAAAAGATTAATTTTCAAATGATCCAACAAAAATGCTTATCACATCTATCCAACACAATCCAACTATTCTATATAAGCGTTGTTAAACATATCAACAAAATGTATCAAGCAAAGTGATCACAGCTCGTCTCCAACGACAACCATGTTCGTATACCGGTCTGAGTCAAGATTTGATGATTCGGTTACACGAGTTGTGAAACTAATCCACAAGACTACTGACACGAGAATTGCAAGGAGGATAAACAAACACAAAAGAGATGTCGAGTTGTTTAAGGTAGCGGGTTTAGTGTCCTTTTCAGGAATACGTTTTGACGGTAATCGTGAAATGGGTGGAAGAGGAGGCTTCTTGCCCATTGAGTTAACTCGGGAAACTGCTTTTCTCTCGGTCAACATTTGTGAACCAGTTTTGACCGATGATGAAGCTACCGGAGATGTTTCTTTTCTCTCGGTCAACATCTGTGCACCAGGGGGGTTGACTGGCGATGAAGCTATCGGAGACGTTACTTTTCTCTCGGTCAACATTGTGCACCATGTTGACTGACGATGAAGCTACTGGAGACGTTACTTTTCTCTCAGTCAACATCTGTGTACCAGTGTTGTTAACTGACGATGAAGCTACTGGAGACGTTACTTTTCTCTCGGTCAACATTTGTGCACCAGGGTTGACCGATGATGAAGCCACCAGAGACTCCTCGGTCTTCAGTGGCAATGAAACAACATTTGAACTATCGTTTGAAGAATCATTGCGTGTCTCTGAATCCTTCACAACATTGTGATTATTCTTGTCAATCGAGCCGCCTGTTTTCTCATCCCGTACATTCAATGAATTCGTAGACTCGATCGTCGTTTTTGAAGCTTTTTTGCCACGCATCTTCTTCTTCTGTATCATTCAATATAATAAAACATAAATTCAGAACACGATACGAATACAAATTAAAGAATTCAAATAAACTAAAAAAAATGTATTTTGGCAGATACTAGTTTATATTGAATAACTGAAAACCATATCTTTTTAACAATATATGATAATGATAAAGCTAACAACCAACTTACTAATAAAACATCAAATCAATAATGACCAATAGACAAAATAAAAAAAAAATCAACAACAAATAATAATAATATAATAATAAACTATAATAGCATGCTAATGCATACAATGAAAAAAAACGTTTGAAACACAATTAGTAACAAATTACCATGGCTGTATCAAACAAAACGGCTTTAAATATGCTAGACATACGACCTCGAGAAGACGATGATCTCGTCCTAACATAACTTGGATCGCCATTCGTGCCTTTGTTGGTGAGATCACAATACACCAAGTTGTCGTCCGAGGCCAAAACCTTCTCGTCGTGATCATCCGCGGTGCCTGAGCCCGGTAGGAGTAAAGATGTTTTAAAAATCAAGCTTCTCCCTCTCTTTCTCTTCCTATTCCTCTTGCTTGGATCTTCTTCCATAATCTCAAATGTTAATTAGTTTTCATATATTGAGAAAGATGAAAGGGAGGGATACCATGCATGTATTTAGCTTGCAAGAATTATGGGGGATATATTTTAGAGAAACTGATGGACAATGTATTTTTAGATTTTTTATATATATATAATTGAGGATTTGAGGCTAACGGGATATAGAAAATGAAATAATTTTGTGGCTGAGCAGCTTTTTCTTTGAATTGATGTAAATATTCGAGTAGATTTCGAGTTGAAGTTGAATGTAGCTCGCTCTAAAATTAAGTGTTGGTTTGGCTTGAGTATCACATTCTAATAGTTTTTTTTTTCTTTTTTTCTTTCTATTTGGTAATTTGGTGCTTTATTGCCTATGACTTATAACCTAGTGTCATCTTAGAGATATGATAAAATTGAGGTACCATTAGGTGTCGGGTTCAATTTTCGTCATAAAATTACCTTGTTAAAACATGAGTTGATATGGCTTCCTATAAATGTTTGAGCCAAGTTCGAGTTGAATGTAACTTGTTCATATGAAAACAAGCGTTGGTTTGGCTTCATATGTTGTTCGAAATGTTAGGAAAATCGAAATTTGCTTGGATAAATCTGAAGTCGTGTAATCACTTTCCGATCAAACAATTGGAGTGCCTACCAATCTTTGATCGGATAAAATCAAATTTGATTCTAGATTTCTGTATGAAATTTTGATTGTGAGATTTTGGGGATTAGTTTCGAATCAAAATTCGTCCAGGGTTTTTTCTCTGAAAAATTTGGGAGCGTATACTGCTTGCAGTTTCAATTTTTGAACAAAAACACCTTTAGTCCCTCAAGTTTCAAAATTGCACATTTAGCCCAAAAATGAGTTTCTGTTGCATTTTTTGATAAAGGACTTTTGTCCGAAATAAAAAATTTCCAAGCTGACCTGGCAGCTCGACCCCAGCCAGGGGCTCTGCCCCTTGGACCCTGCTCCCAGGGGCGCTGGCCCCTTGGATCCCCCGTTAGTCCTGATGACATTCAAATAAGCGTGCACTCTTATTTGAACGTCACACGTAATCTCAAATTACACTAAAATATCCAACACGAAACTAGTTCGAGTTGTACACGTGGCTCAAGTAACTTGCTCGACGGTTCATTTCAGTTAGCTCGTTTTTTTCTATATTGATAGTTTGGTAATGTAGTATTTGTATATGTTGCAACTATTTGTAACTTGTTATTTTAAGCTTAAAAACATACAAATCATTAAAACTGTAAAAAAAATCTTAACTAACTTGTCAAGCCACGAGTTAGAGATGATATAATATAAGTTCGTTTCTTTGCCTGATTGAAAATATAACGGGCTCGGCTCTTGGCTGAGTAACCCATTAGCAACCGTATGTTATGAATTTTAAAATAACTGTAATGATACGGTTTTATAATATCATAGAACAAAATCCAATAGCTAACTAAAATCTTAAAGGATAAAGTGACAAATAACATTGACTTTTATAATAATGTGGTTAAGACTAATCGCATATATACAGAATGAATGAATAATCACTAGATGTTTACCTATGATCAAGTGGTATTGGTTATGTATATGATTTTAAGACCCCCAGTAGTCGTGTAAATTTTGGTGTTTTTCATCCCCAAACACGCTGTTAAGAAAATCAGAAAAGATAAAATGTATTTTGTTAGCTTTTCACCTTATCTATTTACAATCAATACATCATATATTTATAGACCCCGGTCACTAACTACCCAACTAACTCTCAACAAAACATAACAACCTCACTACATACTCACTGCATATACACATATACTCTAATACGCCCCCTCAAGCTAAACGGGAGCATCCACGTGAAGCTTGGACCTTAGACCGTCAAAACGAGCCTTTGGTCAAAATATCAGCAATCTGAAGTGTAGTAGAAACATACCAAACATGTAAAATACCTGCTAAAACCATGTCACAAACAAAGTGCAAGTCAATCTCCAAGTGTTTGGTGCGCTGATGAAACACCGGGTTGACTGCAAGATATGTAGCTCCAATATTGTCGCACCAGAGAGATGGTGGACAAGTCATCGTAATATGTAACTCGTGTAATATAGATGTAATCCATCATAACTCAGCCTCTGTACTCAGCCTAGCAACCGTATGTTGTTTCTTGGAACTCCAACTGATAAGGTTGGGCCCAAGAAAGACACAATAACCTGTGGTAGAACGTTGATCAACGGGACATCCAGCCCAATCAACATCACTATAAGCATGTAAATAAACCAAGTAGACCGACGTATACATAACCCATGAGAAATAGTACCCTTAAGATATCGTAAAATCCGTTTGACAGCGACCCAATGTCGATCAGTAGGTGTCTGAAGAAACTGTGACACCTTACTGACCGCATAAGCAATCTCTGGTCGTGTCAACACAAGATACTGTAATGCACCAACAATGCTCCGATACATAGTAGGGTCAGATAAAGGATCACCAGTATGTCAAGAAAGCTGTCTACCGGAAGAGACAGGAGTAGATAATGGTCGACAATCAGTAAGACCAGTGCACTGTAGTAATAAGTAGCGTTGCTGAGATAAGTGTAAAACATCCTCAGAAAAAGTGGCCTGAATACCTAGAAAATATGACAACTGACTCAAATCCTTGAGCGCATACTGAGAATGTAAGCGCCCGATCAAGCCAGTAACAAAATCAGAAGAGCTCCTAGTAATAATGATGTCATCAACATAGATCAAGACATAGCAGAGAATCGAATCCCGACTATAACAAAGAGAGATACATCTGAAAGACACTGGGTAAAACCGTCAGCAAGCAGAGCGGTGGATAACTTGGAAAACCAAGCTCTAGGCGCCTGCTTTAGGCCATATAGAGCCTTCTACAGACGACAAACATAATGTGGTCTAGATGAGTCAACAAATCCTGGGGGTTGGGTCATATACACAGTCTCAGCAAGATCCCCATGTAAGAACGCATTGTTGACATCAACCTGACGAATAGACCATCCTCGAGAAAAAGCGACCGAAAGAACTAGACGAATAGTAGTAGGTTTGACCACAGGACTAAAAGTCTCAGTGTAGTCAATACCCTCAGTCTGATGAAAGCCCTTGGCAACAAGCCAGGCTTTATACCGGCTCACCGATCCATCATGATTATGTTTAATCCTGTAAACCCACTTACAACCAACAATGTTGGCGTCAGTGGGAGCCTGAACCAGACGCCAAGTCTGGTTGGCATGAAGAGCATCCATCTCAGCACGCATCACATCCCACCAAACAGAATACTGTTGAGCCTGTCGAAATGTAGAAGGCTGAGTGGTGGGCGTAGTAGAGACATGAAACAAAACATGATTAGGAAAATGACGCGGCTGCCGTGTATTATCACGAGATCGTGTAACCATCGGTGAGTCGGAACAAGAGGAGGAGGAGGACGAGGATAAGAAGGAGGATGAGAAGGAAAAGAGGATGAAGAAGTATCAGGAGAGGAAATAACTAGAGAGTATGAAGAATGACTAATAGGAGGAGATGAAGAGGAAGGAGAAGAATCAGAAGTCGGAAACAAAGGGGGAGGAATGAAGAAAGAAACAGAATCTGAAGAAGATGCGGAAGTAGTGGAACTCCCTGGAATATCAAAAATCACTCATGGAATCGAACATGTCGAGAAGTATACGTACGATACGTATGAGGATCATAACAGAGATAACTGAGATGAGACGGAGCATAGCCAACAAAGATACAAGGAGTAGACTTGGGTGAGAGTTTATCCGCTCGAGTATCACCTAGAAACGGATAACACAAACATCCAAAAGTGCGAAGAAGTGAGTAATCGGGACGAGATCCAAATAGGACCTCGTAGGGAGATGAGTGATGAAGAACCGGTGATGGTAACCGGTTAATAAGGAAAAGCAGCAGTGGCATATGCATCATACCAAAATTTCTTTGGCAACCGAGCATGAAATAATAAAGCTCGAGCTACCTCGGAAAGATGCGGTTTTTCCGCTCAGCAACCCCATTTTGTTGGGGAGTATAAGGACACGAAATGCGATATGTAATGCCAGAAAACGAGCCATAGATCCACGAATAAGCTCAGGAGCACCCTCACACTGAAGGTGTTTGATGGTACAAGAGAAAAGGTTCTCGACAAGCGGTTTAAAATGCCGAAAACAATCGACCGCTTGAGAACGACAAGTCAAAGGATACATCCATGTAAATCGACTGAAATCATCAATGAAAGTAATGAAATATCGGTATCCATCTCTAGACATAACTGGTGATGCACCCCAAATATCACAATGTATAATATGTAAAGGTAAAGTAGAATGGGATACAACTGATATAAAAGGTAATCTAGTTGATTTTGAAACACTACAAGCTGTACAATTTGCGTGTGTGGGTTTGTTCATCAAATGTAAAAATGAACATCTGGACAAAACATCATCAGATGGATGACCCAATCGAGAATGCCAAATCTCACGAGAAACAGAAGTGAAAGCAGCAAGTGAATATAGCTGATGCGGACTACCACGCGTGTGATGAAGGATCTGTCCATCAAGAGTCTGAATGGACAGACCTAGATATGAGAAAGTAACAGCTATAGGATGATCAATCACTAACTGCGTGATCGATAAAAGGTTATTGGCTAGGCCAGGAACCACAAGAACATGCCTAAGAGTAAGAGTACGATCAGATAAATGAAGCAAGGCAGTGCCAATGTGAGAAATAGTAAGAGCCATACCATTGCCTACAACGACTCGCTCAAAGCCGGTGTAGGGAGCAGCATCAAAGACAATAGAAGAGTCAGCGGTCATATGCGAAGTGGCACCGGAATCGGGTATCCAATAATCAATTTTTTCACATAAACCCGATAAATCTGCCATGAGCCCATAATGTGGTGTTTCCACTGTACTAGCCCAATTTGCAAAGTAGGCTAACCTGAATCCACTGACATCATTAACAAAACTATGTAGCATAGGAGCTTGCGGCCCAACAGTAGGTAAATTTGTAGGATTTGGGCTTTGAAAAGATTTGATACATGTTGTTGAGCCAACATATGAGCCTGGAAAGAACCCAAAATAGAACCTGTAATGAGCCAAAATTTGTAGGACTAGTTGATTGTTCATAGTCATCATACCCATCAATAATTTGTTGCACAAAATTTCGATCAGAAACCGAATCACCAACAAAATCAAGAGAATCATTCAATTCTTTTACATGAGATACGTATTCAGCAACTGATTTTGTTCCTTGTTTCAGTAAGTGAAACTGTGTGCAAAATTGATTTTGTTTAGCAAAGATCTGTTGACTAAATGATTCTTCTAGGTTTTTCCAAAACTCTGATGCAGAGTTTGTTCCTTCTGCTAGGTATAACAGTGAAGAAGACAAGGTAGAAGTAATAAATGTTGAAACATATCCATCCACTTCTCTTTCTCCAGATCCAGGTATTGGAACAGGTAATTCACGGTTTAAAAACTTCAAGAAACCAAGAGTTTTTTAAATTACTAGTATCTGATGTTTCCAATTGAGATAATTTGTCTTATCAAGTTTAATTGGAACAACTTGAGTGATATTTGGAAGATTTAGTGTTGAATTTGATGAAATACCGATAGAATCAGTCATGATGAATTGTAGGAACAAGATGAACAAAGAGAACAAGAATCAGAAGATAGATTCAGATCTGAAATGAATTCAGATCTGAGAAACAGATTTGCTGAAGAAATCAGAGCTGAAGCAAACAAAAGATTGATTTAGATCTGAAATGAATTCAAAATGGAATTAATGGAGTTGCCGGAAACAATGGTGGCAGATCGGAAAATTATGTCTCACCGGAAAAGATTGCCCGAATCAATGGCAAATCGCCGGAATCTATGGAAGTCACCAGAATCAAGAGCTCCTAAGCTCTGATACCATGTTAAGAAAATTAGAAAAGATAAAATGTATTTTGTTAGCTTTTCACCTTATCTATTTACAATCAATACATCATATATTTATAGACCCCTCTCACTAACTACCCAACTAACTCTCAACAAAACGTAACAACCTCACTGCATATACACATATACTCTAATACACGCCCACCCCCACCCCCTAGGCTTTGTTGGGCGTTTTGTTAAAAAAAAAGGCCCCCGCGTTGTTTAAATCACGCTTCAACTTCAATTTGTTGGCCAATCACATTCAATCTTCCTTTTTTTAGTCCAATAGTATTTTTTGTTGGTTTTTTTTATTTTTAATTCTATAAACACCCCTTTTAACCAGTGTTGTAAAAATCGCGACTAGGCGATGATTAGTCGGCGATTAATCCCTATTCATCCAGTTACTGAGTAATTTTTCTTAAATCGGTCCATTAACCGACTAGGCCTGACTAGGCACGACTAGGCCAGCCAAAAATCGACGATTCCAGAAAAAACCTGTATATTCCGGCCAAAATCTCTAAATTTCGGCCAGTTTCCAACCAAATCATATGAATTCCAACAATTAATCATGTATACTTAAATAAATGAGTTGAGTAAGATTTAAAACCTAGCTACTTAAAATATTTACTTATAAAAATGTATATATTTATATATAAAACTGAAAATTACATATAAAAAACCTGATCCGATTAATCCCGAGTATTCCATAGTAGTCGCTAGTCCCCACTTCACCGGCCGACTAGCGAGTTCTCCAACCTTGCTTTTAACATAAAGCCCCATAATGCCCATATCGCACCAAGAGTCAGATACGAGACGCGTACCTTTCTTGCCCTCAGCTTTCGCAGCAGCTGACGGCTTGATTTTTTTGCCCTGGGTTGGAAGGGGGAGGCGCAGCAGCTGCAGCAGCAGTTGGTTTCTTCTTCTTCTTCGAATCGGGGCCTATGCCCAAGTTTAGCAAATCATCTACATAATCAATCATATTGAGAAAAAGTTGCGCCATTAATTATATTGCAATATTACTTAGAAAAAATGTTCAAGAGTAATATTCCAATATCAACTTAGGCTTTGTAAGAACTTAGTTACCAGTTTTCGAAGATGGTTGCGCTTCCAGATCCTCCTTCTTGGGCAACTCAAAGTTCCCCAAGATTTGCGAGAACCAAGTTTCCTCGCCATCAGCAAGAGGCATGACGGCCATTTTTCCTTTCTCTCTCTTGAAAGAGACCAAGTAGAGAGGCGCAGCTACATAACAAACATTTTTGCATCAGTACATATCTGGTGAAAGATATTGCTAGGAGGTTAAGGGTTACATACCAATTCCATCTTCGGTATACCGGTTTTTCCCGGCGTTCCTTCTTCCAGAAAATACTCATCCCGACGGCGATGAGGGCCCTCTATGGCAAAACAATATTGGGCACATCTTTAATATCTTGATACCATACCTCGTCGGCAGGTATGGGAAGGGTCTCCACCTCGATCTCATCACCGGCCCGGAATGTCATCTTCATCGGGATCACCGCCGCCTTGATGAAGAACTTTTGCTTCCAGTCGTGGTAGGACTTCGGCGGCACCAACAACAATCGTTTGGCTTGCACACGCTGTTGGAACGAATAAAAACCCAACAAGCAGTGCAACTAGTAGAAAACTCTAAACTTCTCGACCGACGGCACGATCTGCATCGACCGGCAAACGAACTCAAAATGCCGGATCCTCACCATTCCCATTGGGCTCAACTGAGAAATGTGAATCTTGTAAAAATCGAGAATTTCCAGCAAGAAATGGGTCACCGGAAGCCGGAAGTTCCCTTTGGCAAAATAATCGTAAAATAATGTAATGTAGCCGGCCGGCGCATCAGCCGCCGTGGCATTCGCCACCGGGAAAAACGCCATCCAGGACGGAGCAAAGAGAAAGTTGGTGGCGAGATTATCGAAATCTTTCTTCGACCACTTCAACGGTGGCAAACTTGACGATGACATCTCAGCAGAACTTGCACCGGTGGCCATAACTCGAACTTTGAAGAAAACTTAGAAAACTTTGAAGGTCGCCGGAACTTTTGAACACAAGTTTCTCTCAAGTTGTAATTGGGTGAGGAAGCAAATGGATCGGTGATCCCTTTATATACTAACCGCAATTAATGCACGATTTGACTGCAGCGACTTTTGCTGCCGTCACGTATCCCCAAGTAACCGTAGGGGCGAGTGGGGAACAGTAACCGCCCCACGCACGCGAGTGTCGCCGAAAAGCATTAAATACGGTAAGACATGTACTGTCGACAGCCTGTCCACAGTACCACCACGTCTCAAGAACGTGCGTCGTCACCAACTACACCATCCAGATAAGTGACACGTGTCAAAGTATATTTGAAATTCAAACACTTTTTCAACATTCACTTACGACACGTCACCAAGATGCATAAAGCAACAAAAAGCTAGTCCTTACCTAGCGCATCACATTTATCTTAAGTCCAGTGCTCCACCTACTTTTTATTCTTACATAGGAGCAACACTGGACTGGGGGACTTGAAGGGGTATGGTCCCAAAAACATTGCACCAATCAAGGAAACCATACCCATTAATAACTTCTAAGAAAACTGCGCGCAGACTTCTTTGCCAAAATAAGGTTTATTAGAACTCTGCGCCAAATATCCAAGAGAGGAAAGCGTCATTTAACTACCTTGCGCGGGCTCGCGCAAGGTTCAAAAGTTAACCTTGAACACTCTCTTTGGATAAATGCTTCATTTAACTACCTTGCGCGGGCTCGCGCAAGGTTCAAAGTTAACCTTGAACACTCTCGTTTGATAATGCTTCATTTAACTACCTTGCGCAGGCTCGCGCAAGGTTCAAAGTTAACCTTGAACACTCTCGTTTGATAATGCTTCATTTAACTACCTTGCGCGGGCTCGCGCAAGGTTCAAAGTTAACCTTGAACATTCTCGTTGGATAATGCTCCATGCACAAACCTTGCGCAGATAATTATATTAAAGTAAGCATCCGCCAAACGTTGCGCTAAAGCAAGGAGAAGAAGGAAGACCAGATTAACTAACTTGCGCTTCTCGCGCAAGGAAACAGTAAATCCTGAGAAACTTTCCCTTAGCAAAATCCTTGACTTGGTGCAGAAGCAAAGGGAATCTTTTCTGTTGTAACAGAATGTACACGTGGCGAGTAATAGATGGGTAACAGCTGGGAAACCTTCTAGAAGCCATTAACACCCAATCGTGCAAACATCTTTTCGGTTATAACCAATTGCCACATGGTAGCATCTGGACGGCTGAGGAAGATCACGTGATGGCATGCTCACATTTATAAGATGTAGTGATCTCATGTTGACACGTGGCACCTCCCAAACCGCTGATGAGCTCACGATCCGTGTGCACTAACAGATTGCCAACAAACGTTAACGGAATGACAAAAGATTCCGTTAAAGTTAACAATCTCTCTTTTTGGCGCCAAACACGGCTATAAATAAGTAAATTGGAGTTTAAGGAAAGGTATTCACTCTCAACTACTCTCTCTCTTACAATACTTACTTCCGACTACCTGTACTTATTCTCACGCCGGAGGGTGGTCACGGAGAGAACCCCCCTTCTCCCCGTGGCGAGCTAACGGTGTTCTGTTTTGCAGGTTCAGCATAAGTACTGTATTATTCACCATCCATCGTGAAACCAAACGGTGGGTTAACCCTTTTATGCAGAGCCTATTCCATTGATCTACTTAGATTCCGGTCTAGTTGATCTAGGGTTTTACTATACTATTTAAAAAAAAGCCCAACAAACATCATTATTGACTGAACTGACACGTATCACAAAACACCAAAAATAGGGGCTTTGTTTTGTCCCCTACACATTGTCTAAATCAAGATGATATTTAGGACGTAAAATATAGATTTAAAAATCTTGAAAAGGGGACAGCGTACGTGATCTATTTTATGTATATATCTAATTGTTTGTTGGGCCTAGGTGAATCCAATTCACTGGCCCCAACTGCCTTTGTGTAATGTGCACTTAAAGCCCATCACGTTTACTTATTTACAAATTGCAACCTCATTAACTTATTTATGCCTTCTAGCTGCAATTTGGTTGGAACTAATGCATTTTACAAGATGACTTGTGGTGGGTGTCTTTAACCTGAGTCATTCGATCAATATCCAATTTATAATATCACCAAAACTATAACTTATACAAAGAAAAACCCAATGGGAATATCCAAAACTCAAAATATCCAGAATCAATATTCAAGTATAAAAATTCACAGATTCAGGTATAAGTAAGATATTAGGTGTGATATCCGATCCGATTATGCGAAACCGTATTCATATTCATTGATTTTGCCTAAATATACTTCATTCCACAAGATTTATTGTGTGATATATATATATGTTTAAAATTTAAGATATGTATTGAATGATTTTTTTATATTTTGCATACTATAAAAATATGAATTTATCTTTTTGAGTTTATATAACAATGATATTCACATACATTATAAATATTTCAAATATTTTATGATGACGATGAATGTATCCAATTGATCATATATTAATAGTAATATGTTACATTCTAAAAACATAAAATCATATAAAAACCAGAATAATAAGAAAAAAAAATTTATGCGAATATTTTTTAACAAACTAGCATTCATACTCAATATCCAAAAGTATGCATGACACCCGACAGGTATAACCGAGATCAAAACTACCAATACCCGTCTCATCGTCATAATATGAAGATGCTTATTGCAGAAGTGTTGAAACTATAGGGGTCTAAAGTGAAGAAAACAAAAGCCGATACTTTTATTTTGGCGTGTAGAAATTGAACAAGAAGCCCTGCTTTCCAAGAAAACACACACACAAAATTCTCCTTTTGGGCGCAAATTCGAACACACATTCATACAATCCTTCAATCAATTCATCATTCAAAGCAAATCAGATGGAACTGGAACTTCTCCGATCGAATCTCTCAAAAGTTCGTATTCCAGAACCTACAAATCGCATTTACAAACAGGAATGCTGCATCAGTTTCCACACTCCGGTGAGTTTTCACTTTAGGTTTTCGTTTATTTCGTTTTTTAGGATATTTTAACGAGGTTTATGAACTTTTGGATAAACTAGGGTTTTGTGCGGTTTCTGTTAGGGTGAAATTAGGGTTTATAATGATTGTATGCACGTTTTGTAGTGAAATTGTGTAACATGTAGGGTTTATGATAACTGTATGCATGTTTTGTTTATGATTTGTAGTGAAACTGTGTAACATGTAGGGTTTATACTAATTGTATGCATGTTTGTTTATGATTTTAGATGTTAATTGTAACTGTTTTTGGATGCAAGAGTGTTTTGATGTGTGAAATACTGAAATATGGCTCATGAAAGTAGATAATTAGGAATGTTTGTAGGTTTTCGTTAGGTGGAGGTTAATTTTTTACTGGATTGTAACTATTGGATTTGGTGTGATGATATGATTGTTTTGCATATGTGCATAATGATGTGTTGTGAGTTTCAAAATCCTTTTTGTTAATTTCGGAAGGTACGGAACTTATGATGCCAAACGTATTTATTTTGTTGTAATTTGGTATGAAGCTTAGTTCGCGTGGTTAGAAATCTGTTCTTGTCTTCTTGAATAGTTAGAAAAATCTGTGTAACTCTTAATTAGGAAAGTAATATCCGAGTTGTTTAGATTGGAGTAATATTATATTCTTACTTTGAACCATAATGTCAACAAATCATTGGTTTTAACAGTTTCTTAAATACGGAGATTCATATTTGTTTTATCTTAAACTGGAAAGTAATATTTGAATTCTTATTTTTGTGTTTCTCTTTCTTCAGAGTTCAGAAGGTGGATTGTTTGTGGATATGAACACGTTTCTTGCCTTTGGGAAGGACTATGTTGGTTGGAATTTCGAGAAAACGGGTAACCCAGTTTATCTGCACATAAAGCAAACCAAAAAGCCGATTCCGGAAGATAGACCTTTGAAGAAACCCACGCTCTTGGCTATAGGTATTGCATGTGTCATTTTATTAGTAATGAGATTTCAAAATTCATAGACGATCCTTTTGGAAATTGAACTTGCATCTGTTGATTTTGATTCTATATATACGGCTTACTTTTGTAGGTATTGATGGGGGATTTGATAACCAAGAACCCGAATACGATGAAACTTACAGCATAGTAATATTACCAGATTACGCAACGTTGCCTTTTCCGTCAGTGGCATTGCCCGAAAAGGTTTTTCTTTAATACTTTTAGTTCATCACTTGAAACGATTTTAATTTCGATTTGTGTGTTGTCTACAAAAGGTTAATTCATGTTTTGTAGCAGGTAAGGTTGGCAGTTGATGCAATTTTAATTGCGGAGGGTGCTGAGCGTAAGGAGCAAATTGCATCATGGACAGCTGATAAAAAGCAAGTTAGTCAACATGCATTGACCCTGAAACAGATAGATAATAGTGTCAGAATTCCTCCATCTGGATGGAAATGCGCCAAGTGTGACAAAACTGAAAATCTATGGTTGAATTTAACTGACGGAATGATTCTTTGTGGGCGGAAACTTTGGGATGGCAGTGGTGGTAATAACCATGCCGTTGAACATTATAATGAAACTCATTATCCGCTTGCTGTTAAGCTCGGAACAATAACTTCTGATCTGGAAGGAGCAGGTAATGTCATCATGCCCATTGGTGATTGTACATCACATACGATTAATGCAAATATTATATGTTTTTTCAAATATAATTTTGAGTTACATATTATGGCAGCTCAGATGTTTTTTCTTATCCGGAGGATGATAGTGTGACTGATCCTCTTCTGGCTGAGCATCTGGCGTTTTTTGGTATCAATTTTTCCTCCTTGCAGAAGGTATGTATAATAATTCTTTTTGCCTTTTGTATTTGTGCAGATTTTATGTTATGAAGTAATATATGTAGATCATATGTTTTTGTTGTTAGAAATTGAGTCTGGTTGTGTACGATAGCCTCTTGGGGAAATCCCCTAACGTTTCAAATAATAAGAGGCATTGATTACAATCTATATGCATGGTTATCTTTTATTGGCATTTCAGTTTTCTAAAAGCTAATAGCATTTGTATGCAATTTAATACTTTTGTGAATCATTGTGCTTTTAAAGTTTTGAAAATTTCTTGTGGTGAATTTGACTGTTCGAGTATTGGTAGTGGTATCTTGATTAGGGCTGCAAACGAACCGAACAAAGAGGAACAAGACCTTGTTCGTGTTTGTTTGTTAACGAAATATATGTGCTCGCGAATTGTTCATGAACACTTACTGAACAAGATTTTATGTTCGTGTTCGTTCGTTAAGTAAATGGACATGTTCGTTTGTTTTTGTTTGTATTTAGGTAACGAACGTTCATGAACACAAACTAATGTTCATAAACACAACTAATGTTCATAAACACAAATGAAACAAACGAACACAAACAAGTGTTCATAAACAAAATATATAAAACACTGATACTTACCAAATATATTATTTGTCGGAATTTTGAAGTGTTTAAATAAAATATAAAATCCGAAAACACTAATGAACTATTGAACACAAACGAACATAAATGAACACGTTACCGAACATTCACCGACATAAATGAACGAACCGCCTCTGTTCATGTTCGTTCTTTAACTAAAAGAACGAAATTTCTTGTTCCCGTTCGTTCATTTATTAAACGAACAAACACAAACAAATTTCCCGCCGAACGGGTCACAAACTGTTCGTTGGACGTTTGGTTCGTTTGCAGCCCTAATCTTGATAAACATTGTTTGGATGGTTGAATAAGGACATTGATATATGACTTCATAAACGTTTCAGACGGAACATGACGACAGCTGAAAAGGAACTTGACCAGAATACGAATTTTGACTGGAATCGGATTCAAGAAAGTGGACAGGAAGTTGAACCACTTTATGGACCCGGGTATACAGGACTTACTAATCTCGGTAACAGGTAAAAAAAGTTCTTTTTTTCCGTGAGATATTTTAAAAAACTATAGTCATTAGTGCTAGTGTCTCATGGTTCCATATTTTGTTTTGTTTCTTGCAGTTGCTATTTGGCTGCAACTATGCAAGTTGTCTTCTCAACCAATTCGTTTTGCTCACGGTCGGTAAACTATTGCCTTTTGATTATCTTTTTACTTGTTCATTTTCTTCATGTTTCATGTCATCTTGTCTTCACCTTTGCCAGATACTACAAGAACCAAAGTTTGAAGACGGCTTTTAATATCGCTCCTGCGGATCCAACTGTAGACTTGAATATGCAATTGTAAGCTGTTATTTTATTAACCGACTACCATTTATGAGTGATTCACATCACTTTCTGAAATTTGTCTCTTTACTTTGTTTGGCAGAACTAAACTTGCTCACGGTCTTCTTTCTAGTCAATATTCTATTCCAGCTGTGCAAGTATGTTGATGATAGTAATTAATAATTTTGGATTTAAATTGCATTTTTTTCTTTTATTGTGACTTCATCATCACTTGTTTATTCTCCAGAACGATGACGTGGACTCATCTTCAAGTGCTGTAAGTGTGGCCCATTTTTATTTTTTCATACTATCATAATTTTTTTTGTAAATTGGTATCTATCTACTAACATGTTATCTTTTCTGTTACTATGTTAGAAACAAGAAGGCATTCGTCCCAGAATGTTCAAGGCGGTAATTGCAGCCAGTCATCCCGAATTTTCAACCATGCGTCAACAGGTATTACAAAATATTCCGAGCATCGTTTTCTTTCGTTTGTTCATATCTTTAATGTAGATGACTGAAACTGAATTATATATAGGACGCACTCGAGTTTTTTCTACATTTAATCAACCAAGTTGAGCGGGTCAATGCTGGCAATCCCGAAGCAGATCCTGCAAGGAGTTTCAAGTTTGGTATTGAAGAGCGCCTTCAGTGCCCTTCTGGGAAGGTTGCTTACAATAAAAGAAATGACTACACTCTTTCCTTAAATATTCCGCTAGAGAAGGCTACCAACAAAAGTGAGTTTTTTCTCTTCTAATAATCTCTTGGGTAAAATGTCATTTTTGTCCTTGAGGTTTGGCCAGTTTTGCGACTTTCGTCGAAAGGTTTGTTTTTCCTCATATGGATCCAAAAGGTTTGAAATCTTGCCATTTTCATCCGGCTCGTTAACTCCATTCATTTTTCTCCGTTAAGTCAGGGTATTTCTCTCTTTTTTGTTAACTTAAAGGGCAATTTGGTCGTTTTCACTTTATGTACAAGCATTTAAAACACCCTTACTAAATAAAAGTTAAGTACCCTAACTTTAAGTTAACAAAAAAGACGAAAATACCCCTTACTTAACAGAGAAAAATAGATGAGAGTTAACAAACCAGATGAAAATGACAAGATTTCAAACCTTTTGGACACTGATGTGGGAAAACAAACCTTTAGACAAAAGTCACAAAACTGGCCAAACCTCAAGGACGAAAATGACATTTTACTCTAATCTCTTTTATTCTTTAGGTTTTTACTCACTAGAAACCATCTTTAATTTTTCTTACTGGTTATATTAATATCAGAGGAGCTAGAAGAGTTTCACAAACTGAAGGCGCAGAAAGAGGCAGAGGGAAAGGAAATGTAAGTTGGATATACCTTTGTTTTTTACTGGCTTTAACCTTTTTATAATTCTTAGAACACACAATTCATGAAAATAATGTTTCTTATGTAACAGATCTTCGGATGAAATTGTACGCCCGAGGGTGCCATTAAGTGATTGCTTAGATAGCTTTTCTCATCCAGAGGAGGTTCAAGGTTTCTATAGCACTGCGTTAAAAGCTCGGACAACTGCTATCAAGTAAATTTTCTGTTTTCTGCTACGTTTTCATTATGCATTATCTATTTTATGGATTTGAATAGAGGTGGTACTTTAAAACAATTACCTATGAATGGGTTGGTTTATGTTACATTTTATCTCTTAACACATACAAATTTAGCTACAGAGGGAATGTGTCATATGGGTTGGAGCCTGGAGGTCACCAAAATGAATTTCAATTCAAGCTATTTTATCCAAAAAGTTGGACTACTAAGTAAATAATATTGTTTTCGTAGTCATTCTGTACACTAGTATTTGTAAACAAGTTGAAATTTTGGACAAAAAGTGTTTCAGGTCAACCCAAGGACCCAACCCGCCTTTGTAGGTGGATATTTAGGGTTGTAAACGAACCTACCAAACATGTTCATGAACTCTTCACGAGCGCTTACCGAGCGGCATTTCTTGTTCGTGTTTGTTCATTAAGGAAATGAACGCGTTCATGAACACTTACCGAATGTAAATAAACGCAGACGAATGCAAACAAATGTTCATGAACACATCAAATGAACGCTATATGTTCATTTTAAAATAAAATCTGCATTTTTCATCAGAAAGATTACGAAGAATCCACCAAAAAGAAATAAGTACTTAACATAGCTATCTAAACATAGTTGACACAATTAACACAAAAATTAAGAAGTTTGTCAAGCTTAAACACAAACTGATATTGATATGGTCAAATGAGTGATGTTGGTGGAGGCATATAGTATAACTATGGTTTCAAAATTTTAAAAACTAAAATCAATAAATAAAAATATAACATAAAAACCTTTAAATGAACGAACACAAATGAACATAAGCGAGCGAACATAAATGAACACATTACCGAACGCTCGCCAACATAAACGAACGAACACAGTCTCTGTTCATGTTTGTTTGTTTAACTTATCATACGGAATTTCTTGTTCGTGTTTGTTCATTTATTAAACAAACGAACATAAACGAACTTCCCGCCGAACGGTTAACGAACTATTCACTGAATGTTTGGTTCGTTTACAGCCCTACGAATAGTCTTAATGTACATGTTTCTTGTTTTTATTTGTTTTTGACTTTTTGTATTTGTTTGCCGCTTTTTGCCTCCCAATAGAACTGCAGGTCTGACTTCATTTCCCGATTATCTGGTGCTGCATATGAGGAAATTTGTTATGGAGACTGGTTGGGTGCCCAAGAAACTTGGTACATACATACATACACACACCTATCTCTACACAGTTTTTTTTATTATTGTGAAATAATGTTTTGACATTTTTGGTTCTGTTTTTAGACGTCTACATCGACGTCGATGATGTCATAGACATTAGTCACATGCGAAGCAAAGGTCTTCAGCCAGGCGAAGAGTTGTTACCTGAAGATGGTATGTCATGCTACTATATAATATAATTATACAGTGTTAGTTTTATTTAATTAATTTGTAGTGTTCGTGATTTCGTTGTAGCAGGAGGTGAGGAAGAGTCAACAAAGCTTTTGCCTAATGAAGATATTGTTTCCCAACTTGCTTCAATGGGATTCAATCATCTTCATTGTCAAAAAGCTGCAATTAACACTTCGAATGCCGGGGTGGAAGAGGCTATGAACTGGTTGCTTTCTCACATGGATGACCCAGGTTATTATTTATTTATTTATTTACGAAATTTGCTTGTTGGACGTATCTATTTAAAGATTAAACAATATTTTGATGGGAATTTCTTCCACTTGTTTAAACTTTAAATTATGTAGACATTGATGCTCCTATTCATAAAGAGGCGAAAAACGAGGTTGATCCGTCAAAAGTTGCTACGCTAGTGTCGTTTGGATTTGATGAAGAAATAGCTCTCAAGGCACTAAAGGCTTCGGTAAAGATTCTTTGTTTTTTTCTTTTTATTTTTAAACTTGAGTAAAATGCCATTTTTTTCCTGAGGTTTAGTCAGTTTTGCAACTTTCGTCCAAAGGTTTGTTTTTTCGCATCCGGATCCAAAAGGTTTGAATCTTGCCATTTTTATCCGGCTCGTTAACTCCATCCATTTTTCTCCGTTAAGTCAGGGGTATTATATCCGTCCTTTTTGTTAACTTAAAGGGCAATTTGGTCTTTTTCACTTTATCTACAAACACTTGGCATAATGCACAAGTATTCACTCAATGACTTAAAGGGAAATTCAGTCTTTTTCACTTTATGTACGAAAATACCCATGACTTAACGGAGAAAAATGGATGGAGTTAACGAGCTGGATGAAAATGACAAGATTTCAAACCTTTTGGATCCAGATGCGGAAAAACAAACCTTTGGACTAAAGTCGGAAAACTGGCCAAACCTCAGGGACGAAATGACATTTTATTCTTTAAACTTTTTTCTAATTCGATTATCTGTCTGTTTACTACAGGGTGGTGACATCGAGAAGGCAACAGATTGGATATTTAACCCGAGTGCTGCCGCATCTGCAGCGCATGCTGCTACATCAAGCAGTGTGGATGCCACATTGTCCGATGGGGATGGAAGTTAGTCTCTCATACTTATTTTTTATAACTTGCAGTGTATATGGACGAAGAACGTTAATGTTGTTGTCTTGCAGAATACCGACTGATTGGACTGGTGAGTCACATGGGTACCTCGACTCAGTGCGGGCACTATGTAGCGCATGTGTACAAAGAAGGAAGGTGGGTGATTTTTAATGATAATAAAGTGGGCGTATCTAAAAATCCTCCAAAAGACATGGCATACCTATACTTTTACGAGAGGATTCAGAGTTGAGTATTTCCTTCCCGTTTGACTTGGGAATTCGGTTTGTATTCAGAAGAGGGGAAAAGGAAAAGAGGGTTGGCGCTAAAAACGGTTGATAGTTGAAAGTTACCAAACTGTGTTGGAAATTGATCAAGTGCTAAAAACGTTGTTGGAATACTGAATGTTTTTCTTGTCATGTGGTGAAAAGAGGGTAGAAATTTAAACTCATTTGGTCTTTGGTATGCCAATCTTGATATTTCTTCTATAAAAGAAGATAACCTTCTTATTTTACAAATCTCAAGTGCCGGTTTTAGCCTTTTAAGTGGTGGAAATTTCTAGGATGGCAAACAAATCCAAAGCATTCGGGTATCAGAATTGTTTTAAAATATTCCATAGGTATGGTATTAGGTGATAATATATGGCCTAACTATTCGTAACCATTTACCTGAACATTGCCTGTAAACATATTCTTTTTATCGTTGTATTTGAGTGATCAACTTTGTTTTTTTACCTTGGCTGGCTTTGGTTGACTACTTTAATTAAAAAAAAATCCACATGGCTGGCCACACCGCACCCCTCATCTATCACATAAGCTTGTGGATCCCACCCTCGCCACGTGTCTAGCAATGCCGCCAACCCATAGTCTTAGTTTTATATTTTCAATTTCCTTGGGTTAAAAAAGTATGTAAAGATGTATACTCAATGGGTTTGTGGGTATGAGGATGTGTTTGAAGAAATGGGTTTCATTAGGGGGATGGAGTCGATGAAGTATGAAGCGGGGTGGGATATATGAGGTGTCGGGACTGGGGAGAACATTGGCCCGCATGATGTAATACCACACCAAAACCACCTGAGCGACGAATAACTCCGGAAAGTCACTTGGAACAGTTTTTATAGATATTGTATCGCGCTTCTCATCTTGTTTCTTATTAACAAAATGGTTTAGTGAAAGAGAAAAATGCATTGAAAGGGTTTAGGGATAGTGTCAGGGAAGGAATGGAGAAAATCGTGCTGATGTGAAGTAGAAAGGGTATAGGGATGGCTAGGGATCAATTAAGATTACGAAAGGATGAATGAAGAGGGTTGATGATCAAACACTTAATATTTTAAAAAGACAAAAGCATTAAATTAAATTAAATTAATTAAATATTATAAATTAATAACATTTATCATCAAGGTATTCCCTGCTAGATATCTGTGTTTGTACTCTTGATTGTATTTATCAATCTCTTCCACGTATCACTTTGCTTTATCCCTTGGTTTGTTTCACTTTACACGCTTCAACATCAGAGCAGATACAGAGTGAGAGAAAGGAGAGAAGGTTCGACAAAGAGAGCGAGATGGGGCACCGGCTGCTTTCCGGCGAGCCCTCCGTCGAACCAGGATAGCCTTCGCGGCAGCAACATCACCGCATGGTGCTTCCATCAGTAGAGATAGAGAGAGACAGGAGAACCGAAGTGTGGTGTAAGAGAGAAAGAGACGGGATTTCGGCTTAGAGTCCGACGAACTACTTTTGATCATATATATGCGCATATGTAAGGTAATCATGATCTCTTACCACATCTATACGTACGAGTTTTGTGAATTATGTTTGACATTTGACTCTCAGTCTCAGTAGAGATTTTTTTCCCTAAATTTGACGACGACAACTGTTTTCTTTTCCGAAAAGTTACCTTTATGTCTAAAATTACTATTTACGATTAATTCATGGGTGAGAGATAGTTGATCTGTGGTAGTATGTACGAATATTACTTGGAAATTCTAAATGCATCAGGGCAAATAGCCAAATTAGTTGTATTTTGAAGCCTAAAAACACTATGTTTTCATCAATTAACAAATAAACATATGACCCTAGGTGAGTGTTTGAGCTTTTCAGTTGGAGCGTGAATCCAGTGACGACAGATTAGAAGAAGAGGAGAAGTCAGGGGCAGCTTCTACCTTCCATCAATAGAAAACAAAAATTGATGTCCTGCACACCAGGTGTTCGACTTAATGCTCCCTTGAGGTACACTCTTAATTTGAGTTCATTTTGGTTTTGTTGATGCTAATTAGTTGTGAATTATTAAAAATATATTTTGCCCAATATTGGGCTGAATTATTACGGTTTTAAAATGCAATATATATATATATATATATATATATAGCTTTAATTTTCTATGCACTATTCTCTTTTAACAGGCGATGATGGTGTCCTCCTACTGGCCGTGGCAACTTTGGTGGCTATGGCGCCACTGAGTCGTGCTTCGTTGGCGATGGCATGACGTATTGTGTATCAGAATCTCTTTGTTTTGCAATTACTATGATTATTTAATAAAATGTTGTTGAACAAAAAGATTTGGTTATAGATATTTCTCTTTTATGATATGGCTCTTATGCCATCTAAACAACGTTACTATAGCAATGTTTGAACCACAACAACTGAATAGCTCTTCTTCATAGAATTCTCGTCGCGTGCCGCGACGCGTGCAAGGAATACATTTTTATATTAAGTTAACCTGCTATATGTGTAAGAAGAATATGAATTGTATATTCATATGAAATTAACTTGAATAATCATGTGGCAGGGTCTATTGGATGTACGAGTTGCATTGAATTGTGGTTGTTCTGGTTACATCGCACTGATGAAGATATTAATATAGGAAAAGATGACACACGGAGGGAGCCAACTATCTTCAAAATTTGTAGCCATAAAATAGGAGATTAATATACTGTTATAGAGCTTTCTGGTCCAATCAGGTATGTTATAAGTTTGTATTACTTAGTGCTCTGAATTAATATATTCTCAGATTGTTTTTGGCCTACTATGATGTCAAATTTATCATATATTGCATTTTGTTGGAATCAATGCTTATTTCATAGCATTTACTGCATTGGCAAGTGGAACCTCATGGCTGGATTTAGTAGCAACTAAGATTGCTGCTAAAAGGCAAATAACTACAGATTCTGCCATTGTCAACATCACCTACAGGTTAATTGCTATTTTAAGTATTATCCAATTAGGTTTAACTAAGCACCAAAGAAACTGGAACATGCTGATATGTTTGATATATCTTAGTTTCTTTCGTGTTTAGAAGGCGTTTGTCATGCGTTTTGAAAGAAAGTGATAATCTTTGGAACTGAGAGGAATCAGAGCGCAACGTGCTTTCTAAACCAAGGATGTACAACAAAGAAAGCTCAAGGTATAACTGGACTTGCAACTCAAGAAGATACCTGAAAATGCATAAAGAATCCTGGATCCCACCTTCAAGTTCAAGGCTATGCAGATCAACAGCTTGCAGAAGCTCAATGGATCCAAATTCTTCAGGAATTTCACCCTTTATCAAATTATCTCCCAATTTAATCATTGTAAGTCTTTTTAAATTTGAAATCTCTACTCCTACTCAGGATCCACGAAGTCGCCTAGAATCCATTCATGAGATGAAAGGAGATCCCTTATATTTTTAGAAAAGACTTTATAACCAGTCTAAATATAAGTACGGCGACTTATACCAGGTCAGAGACAACTGGGATTTCACTACTATATCCCACGTTTATAACCTTTAAGCCATTGCATTGCATTGTGTAACAATGCTCATAGGGATCTCGCCTTGAAAACCATTGCCAGCAACATCAAAAACTTCTAATATTTCACTACAAGTTTGAATCTTTTGATTTTGTGGATCAAACCCTTTATACGAAATGTTAAAATACCTCATATTTGAAAATTCAAGAACGCGAAAAGGGGTAATTCTGGTGAAAAGATTGCTGCCAAGATCCATACGTTCCAATCGTTGACAAATTGTGATCTGTTCTTCAACATGTTTCTGACAGACAAGTAAACAAGATTTGGAATTCACAAATCTGTGAAGGGAATCCACCAATTAAATTGTTGAATGACACATCAAACCCTTCAAGATTCAAGAGATTGCCAATGATGATCGGAATTGTACTGGAAATATTGTTATGGGACAGTGAAATGAACTTTGTTTTGTCACAAACTCCAAATAAATATGATGGTATTTGTCCTTCAAACATGTTTTTCAACAGATCAAGAAACCGAAAGATCCGTAAATTCCCTAAAAACTCAGGGATAGGGATTCGACCGATCACGCGTTCGAGCTCACATTGATCTTCCACAAAGTGGTGTGTTTTTCAAACTCCAGTGAGATGTTTCCACAAAATCTGTTTTTCAAACTCCAGTGCAATGTTTCCATTAAATCTGTTCCCAAACAAGGTGAGAATCCTTAAAGATCCCAATTCGGACCGGACATTCACTACTAATTCTAAAGGTTCAAATAATGTGTTTTTAGTTAAATAAGTTATTTATATGATTGTTTATTAATAATCATTCTGTAACCAGGATAACCCGCTTGACAAAGATGTAAATTAAGGAACATTGGTTGCTTTCAATTTGGACTCATCGGTTTCTTTGGAAGACATCCTTCAACTCTTTGGGGCGTACGGGGAGGTTAAAGAGGTAAGAGTTTTCGTCCAATCTTTTTTAACAAAGTAAAGTGAATATTTTTAAATTTTTATTATATTTTAAATTGAAGTGACATGTCATCGCCTTAACCTTACCTCCAACAACGCCCAATCCGAAGGCTAACCAGACCAAACGTCCGCATGTTGGCTCAGGAGGTACTTAATGCATGTTAGTTACTTAGATTAGTAATGAAGTGAAACCTGCGTATTGCGCAATTTCATTAATGTCATGCTACTGTTGTTTCTTAACTGTAGAATCAAGCCACAGTGCCAAGAAGTCGCATGAAGAATGCTTAACCAGCAGCAGAAGCTTTTTGAATGGCTGCAGATATTGAAGACTATGCAGCTGAAAACCTGAACAAGCCATTGCCCTACAGAAGCTTACATAGAAACAGAACTTTTGTACAATTTAGTAAGCTAAGTTGTGGACAACTCTATACAAAAACGTCTTGTACATCCCTGATACATAGACTAGGCGATGTGACCGAGCGAGTACATGTAACAAGCACTTGTCTTTCATCTAATATGATGTATATGAAAGGAATTCCAGCTGCATTGCTGCTGGTAGTAATCCTAGTTTAAAAAGCAATTAGTACATTTAAAAAAGTTAAAAAGAGTAGAGTTGATAATTAACATATCAACTGATAATTATCTATGATCTAAAGGCCTAGTGGCATGATGTTATTTTAACAAAAAATTCTTTTAACATCTTAATTCCACCTTTTGTCTTGCACTTGTAAGATTTGAACTAAGGGGACACCATGTCACTAGACCACTAGGTCATGGGTTAGCGGTATGATGTTTGTTTTTTACAAAAATGATATGAGTTTAAATCCTTGCAGTTATAGCATTAGGTGTTAAAAATGTTGTTAAAAACATCAAATGACAATTCAAAGTTTTTATTATTAGGGAAAAAGCATAATATATGATAAATTTTGATAACCTATTATCTATTATATATAATAAATGAAAATAATTTGGGTTTTGTGACAGAAGATTAAAGCTTCACATCTAGGTGGGAAAAATTTTGGGGTTTTTTTTTTTCATAGTGAAGCCCCACAAATACTATCCAACCCGCCTTTGTCATTCGGATCATTTATAAACTAGTAAAATACATGCTTTACCATTTCAAACCCTTTTTCTCTATGCTTCTCTCTCTACTTCTCTCTTCAAAATTTTCATTGCCGACTATCGTTGCGTTCTTCTTTTTCGATTAACATCCGATCAAAATAAGGTATGTTAAGTGTTATTCCTTTTTCCCTTTGACTATCGTGTTCATCCTATTCTATTTTTTTTTTTCATTTTTTGTTGTTTTGCATGTCAAACATTTATCCCGATTACATCTATGTATGTTGTTCTTTTCTTGATTATAAATTCATATTCACTTTCTATTGTAACTTTACTTCAAATTAGTTCTTCCAGTTGATATAATATATAATAATGCTTTATCGTTGTTTGTTTTGCATATGAACGGGCTACACTCAATCTTTGTTTTTGGATTTCATCAAAATAGGTAATCAGTTTTGATTTCCGTCGGTTGTTCTTTCCTTTGATTTTAGGTTTTTTTTTTTAGATTTGAGTTGTTTTTTGCATTTTAATGTTATTACGATACTTTAATAAATCAGTTAAAATTTTTCCTTATGAATGTTATTTTTATTATTCACACGGATTGTTTGTTTTTTTCAATGTTATTAGGGTATTCGATTTTTTTAATCTAATGGCATTAATTCCGTATGAATGTTTGTTCTTCATTTTCTAAGCTAAGTTTAGAGAAATCTCACATTACCTCATAAAATATCAATTATTTAATTGTTTGTTCATGTTTCATATTCAACACTACAGCCAGGATTGTATGGAGTATGACGGAGGTGTTTTAAGTTATGTTATCTCTTCATTTTATGCCTCTATGATTTACTTATCAATATTTGTATTTTATTTCTATTAAATATAATATATTTGGATTAAATTTGTTTATAGCGTATTCACGCTAAAGTTGCAGAGATGTCTCGTGTCGATATGAATTTTGATGGAGTTGATATCATTATTTCTTTTCGACCTGAGAAGCATGGTGGTGGGTTTAGATATATTGCATGGTGGTGGGATTATTTCTATTGGTTGTTAAGTTGGACATATATTAGTTTGGTATAGTATGTAAACGTTAGATATTAATCATGTGGCCTTTTGTATTAATTAATAATATTACTTTACCTTTGGTTTATAACCGGTATGATTCAATCAAGTTATTTAAATTGCTATTAATAACTAATAGGCGATTACGACCCACTACTTTCCATGTTTAGCGTTTTATTCTAACTTAGGGGCCGTTTGGCAACTTCTGAATGGTTAAGTGCTGAACCAATAAGACGTCTGAACCATTAAGTGTTGAACCAGTAAGAGGTCTGAACCATTAAGAGCCAATATAATGCTTAACCGTTCAGAGGCAAATGTCTGCCCAATTCTGATTAGAGGTCTTACCATTCAGACTCAGTATAATGCTTAATCATTCAGAGGCAAATGTCTGAACCATTCAGACGTTTACTCTCGAAACAAACATTCTGAACCAGTAAAATGTTTGAACCATTCAATTAAGAGGTAAACAAACAGCCCCTTAATGTTGTTCTCGATTTTAATCTTGATATGGAAATTTTTGAATTTCATTTTAGTAATTAATTTAAACTCAATGTTTTCCATAATCTTGAAATGAAAATTTTTGAATATCATTTTAGTAATTAATTTGAACTCAATGTTTTCCAATTTTTTTTCTCTAATATAGTTTGGCTCATTTTGAAATTTAAAATCATAAATGTAATTATTACGCATATTTGACTAATTTGAGTATACCTTTTAATTCAATATTCGTTTCACCAATTTAATTTAATTATAGTTATTCTATTGTGTAATATAGTTTCCTTTAAATAAATAAAATTAATTAGCCAATTAGATTTTATATATTATTACAGAAATATAAGCTATAGACAACTAATTCTTAACCAAAATTATCTACTTGCCTAATTACATTTTTAATACAGTTTTTTTAGACAACTATTCTTAACCAAAATTATCTACTTGCCTAATTAAAAATTTTTAATACAGTTTTTTTTTTTATATAAACACTCATATTTTAATACAAAGTATTATAGATAACACATCTAATGTCTCATAATGTTTGTATGAATATAATTAAGTTGTTAATAAAAAAATGACTATAACTAACATTCTCGAGCCCACCTAGTTTAATATACACAATAACAAGACATGAATACTTTGAATATGATTTCGTGTAGTTTTCCTGGTATTAAAACAAAAGAAGTAATTCGATATAAATTTTGGTGGATATCATTACATTTAAATTATGGTTATTAAGATAAGATACCTAGCAATTTTGGGTTGATGAAAAACCAAAACATAGCTTATAGAATGTGTTAAAAAGATGGAAGGGACAACTAACTTTTTTTTCTTTTGGTGTCTAGCACTGTAACTTGCATGCTATTGTGAAAAAAGCCACATTGTATTATATTATTCTTGTTAGTAGATGCGGACAATGGCGAATACACAATTTTTTACGGGTGCACAGTACTGATCGGCCAAAATGAGTCTAACCAAAAAAGAGAACTGATCATAAAATTACATAGTTCATTCATTAACTAATTAAATGAAATATATAAATACTTTGACATAATCTTCGCAATATTGTTTTTCCACATCTTCTTTTATGACATTTAGTGTTTCAAAGTAATTTTTTTTTCTTGAGGTGAATACCAGTATACAATTGTCCTAACATCCACACTGCAATGTGCATGTTTCACCCACTAATTATTATTAATAATTATCAACGGGGTGATGATTCATTAGCAAATACGAAACCTTTAAAACGGCTGTGTTTGAGAAGGAAAGATTTTGGGTTTCAAGTTTCACAAACGACAAAGATTAAAAGAAATATCGTTCAAAAAAATTACTATTAATAACTAAAAAAAGAAATTTTGTTAATACTATAATATACCAAGATTATAATACCAATTTAACGGTATCAGAAAAGAGATACACTGTCTTGAATAAGAAATTTACTATTTTTTGTTTATAATAAATATATATAATATAGATAAAGGGGAGAACGTGTGAGTGAAAAAAAAAATTAAAAAAATCGTCTTTTACATTGACACCATATTGCAAATTATGTCATTTACCTTTAATAATTACTAAAAACGTAATCAATGTTTACATACCCTTCCAAATTATGTCCTTTAACCCTAACTCAGTTAATTTTCATGGTTAAAACTGACCAAATAGACGCAACATGAGGTATTTTGTCATTTTACACTAAATAATAAAATAAAGAAAAATAAATAAAACCCACCTACCATTCCTCTCTCAGAAAATAAACATAAATTTCACGTATCAAATTTTACATTCAAATACTTGTACCGTAACGTACCCAAAATTTTCGATACCGGTATTGACACCCATATTTGGCAATTTTTGATACCGGTAGTTTAGATATCGAAAGGACTGGTACCGAACTTAACCCTACAAATGACACAATTGGGTTATACTTTATGAGTTATGACACTTATATTTCAATAAACTAAAACACCATACTTGGTTTTAGTCGATTTGTGTTTATAAGCTCAACAAAAATCACATGAGAATACATGTTTATTATAACATTTGATAAGAAATGCTAAAGGAAACAAACATCAATGCATCATTAGCTCTTTTATAAATAATCATGATATACTAATTCCATCCGTACATAAATCGCCAGTTGTCATCTGCGCCATTCTGGAACGTTTCATTGTTAAAAGAGAAATACATACCACTCTGAGTAAGCAACCAATAACATCGATTCATGTGAAACAAATTTCGGCCACACATGATGGCTACTTCTTTGTCGAAAACGTTGATTTCAATCTTCTTTAAAGTTGTTGATTGAAGTTGACTAAACCAACAATGGTATCTATTAGTCTCGAAGAAATTTCTACGAAATTTCCATGTAAACGTGTTTCCCGGTAGGAGTAAACCTGGAGAAGGTATACTACATTGATAGATTACAAATGGAATATCAAAATTAGTAATGTAAACTCTATATGGTTCAAAAAATTTGCTCGAAGGTGGAGTGTTGCTTATCGAAGAAGGGTCAAAACCGTTTACAATGATAGAAAAATGTAACATGAGATAAAGAAAAAAATACCATTTTGATAAGAATTTCATGGTTTTAAAGAATACTCAGATACTTCTCTGTCTCAAGTTATGCACATATATATAGAGGATTGTGGCTTGAACCCAAATTAATGAGTTTGTGACGAAAATTACTAATCTTTTTTATAATGGACTATGTTTTGGTGAGAAATATGCATTTAATGTTTGTATGACAATTTTATAATAACGAAATTGTTAACTTTTTTCGAAACAAACGGCATTGGTGCTTTAATAATTAATTTATTATGTGATACCGATAAAAGCTTTTTTCATTGATTATTTTTATATAACAATTATGTAATTTATTCTAACAAAAGCTTTTAAAAAGTTATTTTATTTAACAATTATGTAAATTTAATGATTTTTTAGTATGTTGGATGTCGTTTGATTATTAACTTCCATTAAATTAAGCATTTTTTAGAGAAATTATAAATTTTATTGTCGTATAATTTGTAATGAGGAATATGTTAAAAAATAAAGAAAATTATGTGAGTCAAAGGATGGAAATGATGATATTTACCCTATCTATTAATTTACAAAATTTACAAAATGGTTTTGTATCCTGATTATACATTTAATTTTGTGCAAATCTGCACAGCTTTATGTACAACTGAGTAAAGCACATCTCATTTCATTTGCCACGTTTTATATTTCTTTAGACGTTTCATGTTTATAGCTTTCTTCCTCCGTGGGATATTGGATTTTAATAATCCTAACTTTCATCAATTGGCCGACAATAATCCCAACTTCAAAAATTCCCTCTGACAATCCAAACTTGTAAGAATTTGGCCTCCATCCATCCTTTTTTAACTGGGTTAGTTTTTTTGTTGACGTGGCACAAACCTAGTTATTTGATGATGTGGCTGCTTATGTGGCACAAACTTAGTGTTTGGATTATAATAATCCCAACTTTCACCACCATCATCAACTACCACCACCACCATCAGCCGCCGCCACACCACCACCACCACCAATCAGCCGCCGCTACCACCATCAGACGCCACCAGCTGCCCACCACCATCAGCCGCCACCCACCATCACCAGCCGCCACCCACCTATTTTTTGATGGTGGCGGTAGTGGGTGGCGGTTGACAGTGGTAGTGGGTGGCGGATGATGGTGGTCGTGGTGGTGGGTGGCGGTGGTGGTTGTTGATGGTGGTGAAAATTGGGATTATTAAAATCCAAACACTAAGTTTGTGCCACATAAGCAGCCACATCATCAAATAACTAGGTTTGTGCCACGTAAGCTGCAATGTCAACAAAAAACTAACCCAGTTAGAAAAGGCTTGATGGAGGCCAAATTCTTAAAAGTTGGGATTGTCAGAGGGAATTTTTAAAGTTGGAATTATTACCGGCCAATTGGTGAAAATTGAGATTATTAAAATTCAATATCTCCATCTTTTATTGCATTATAAAAAGGAAACAAAATAACTAATGTTGTAGGAGGCAATGAACCTTCATAAATTACAAAGGTCAGTAATTATTATTTTATAATATAGACGATGCTTTAATTATAAATACGCATTCAATTTTCCATAATAAAATTACATAGATAGGCATCAAACTTCAAAATAATAAAAAATGTATTTTTATACATCCTCTATTGCTTTATAAAAAAAAAAAAAAAACTAATATTGTAGGAGGCAATGAAGCTTGACATCATAAGTTACAAAGATCAAAAGTGTTGGGAAATTATTAATTTATATAATATTAGCAATGTTTTAATGATAAATTAGTGAGATTGCTTTGTGCTTTGCGGCAGGAATTCGATCGGTATCAGTTCGACTCGTTACAACACCGACACTCACTATTCTAATTAAAAGAGAAACTCTTACATTGATCGGACACAATTAAAAACGAATATGATACCAATACTAGATGTTGTTCAGTTGATATCGGTTTAGTTCGTTTGCGTTTCTATAAATTGACACCTAACATATAACAACGCTTACAATACCGACATTTATTTTATTGTTTTCTATTTAACAAACTGACATCATATCACTATGGTTATAAACAACATGTACACCGGTACATTATTATGGTTTTCGGTTTCATTTTTTTCAGTTATACAACTCTGCCTGCGACAATAAGTGAATATCGGTACAACCATGGTGACTCTTAACTGATTGATACCGTTTGAACAACATCAATGCTGGTCTGGTGTTCGTTTTTATCGTTTCAAGTCGATATAAATCAACGAGTCGTACATTTCGTCGAAAATCCGGCCGAAATCATGGACCGAGGGACCAAGCAACCGAGGCACAGTTGAATTCCCATATGCAAGATTCGATGGGAAGGAAAATGTGGTGCCGAGTTCACTTGGGAACTCGAGAGTGATAAGAAGGCCAAATATTCTCATTTGTTCGTTGAGTCTTACTCTTGAATAAATTTCGGGACGACATTTCCTAAAGCATGGGAGACTGTAACGCTTCGCATTTCTGTACTTTAGAAACTTGTACTCACATTTCTATTTTTGGAAACTTGTACTCGTAATGTATTCGTAATTTACTTCCAAACTTGTAATCCGAGATTTCGATCATATCGAAAACATGTTAAAACATAAACTTTGGACATAAAATGATAAAAATATAGAAGCTCAGGGGCTAAAATGCTAAAACCCAAACTTGGTCAAGAGAAAGAGCTCCTCGTGGAGGGCGGGGGACTAATCCCTTTCCCACCGTGGGTGGCAAGGGGTATCAATCCGCAAATATTTGTTTCTTGGTTGTGGGTTGGTCACCTTTTTCCACTTTTTTCCTTCCCTAATCACCTTCTAACTCAATTAAAACTCAAACCCGCTTCACCACTATATAGCCAAGCCTCCTACACCTCCATTTCACTTTTCCAAACCACCAAACACTCTCAAACCACTACCATATCAGTTGAAATCACAAGTTTGGGCAGATTCTACTTAAGTTCAAAAGTGAGCTTCTATCTCACTTTTCTCTATGTTTCTTCATCTTTTCTTCTTCTTGAAAGCTTAGAACACCTCTAGGAAAGTTTCTACAAGTTTACTATGGTAAACTAAGGTGGAACATCACCATTTTGAGTTTCAAACTTTCTATTTTAAAGTTATACGTTACAAACTTTTCATAAACTTAACTTTCTTGTAAGAATCTTGCAGTTATCTTGCTTCTAACCAGCCCTATGGTTATGGGGCTTGAATAAGGTTGATTCCAATGAGTTTAGAGGTCCAAGAACCTCCTAAACTTTCTATTTTAATAAGTTTCCAAGCAACCTACAAGTGTTGAGATCATCAAAACTCACCACCTTCAATGTGGTGAGACTTGTGATTTGATAAATGTGTGAACCATGGAAGCCTTGGCTTTCCAAACTATGTTCCACTACTTCACTTGTATGATTTGTTAGCCTATCTTCATACCACTAAATCTTAAGCAATTTCCAACAAAGGGACAGGGCTACATCATGTCCCCAAACACTTTCCATGTTTGGGATGCACGCATCTAGCTTGCTCACTTGGTTATTTTAAGATTTAGATTCTTGTATTTTTATATTAGTCTATATTCGTGACCAACCGAAATCATCAACATAGTTAATGATGTTGTGCTTTGGTGAAACATATAATGAGGTTAAATGGATGTTCATCATCCTACCTCCATGTATGACCATACTTGACTAACCTAACATTTGGACTACTAACAAACTATATATATATATATGTATATGTATACTTATCTATAAATTTTACCGAACCTAAAATGCTAACCAATCTATGGTTTGATGTCAAGAGGAATATAGTTAAAATAACTTGATGTAAACTCCTCATAATTTGGATTTCCAATAGGTCAACTTGAGCCTATAAGAACACTACACCATGGTGTCCAAATTTGGGTATTTCGTCAAGATAAGTTTTATATATTTTTGCTACTAAGTAATCATCTTGCATTCCAAATCCAAACTCCGTCGAACTCATAAGCCTCGTTCATCCTTGTAGGATAACTCGGCGGTTTTACTCAACTCTCAAACACATCAACTCACGTTCGTGGACTTACTACGCAAATTTTGAGTATACTCGATCCCAAATACCATTTTACACACTTGGGTGCAACATGTACAAAATTATATATACAAATCACATACTCACGATTAAACTTGTTTATGTAAATACTCTATCTGTTACAAACATGATACATATTACATTCTCATTACTACATGCCATGCTTAAACTTGTGTTCTATGTGTTCATTAACTTTGCAAGTCTACCTTAACAATTATAGCGCTATACACTGCCCGTATTCTTGTGGTATTGTTAAATAAATTATTTTGTCATTTCGGAGACAAGGATACACACGATTGCGGTATACTTTGGTTTGACCTATAGTTAACACATGCTAGTATGTTAAATTACGATGTATGCAAATTGCCATGTTGGATATGAGACAGCTTTCTAGACACTGTTATGCTATTTATTCAAACTTGTATACTTGCCAACTTTTGTTGATTTTATTTTAATATATGTTCCAGGAAACTAGTTGATGATGAATTAAGTAGGGTGGAATAGAAACACGCCTAAACTCAAATTTATGTTTTGTTTTGTTTCATGTTGTTACGTTATTCCCTCTATGTTGTATCTTCCTTTCCAAAACAATGCATGTTTCCTTTTTAGTATGAATGAAAATTGAATTTCTTAATTATCGTCACTATTAGCAAGTTATGATGTCTCGAGCAATCATGTTTTCGTCTCACTCCGATATTTCCTCTATCGGTTGGGGTGTGACAATTTAGAAGGGAATGATGTCATTTAGAGTGGGAGGTGATGGTGTCGCTTGGTGGGTGTGGAGAAGATCTGAGGTGATGTGGTTTAGGATATAGAGGTGTTATCGTTTAGGGTGGTTTGGGGTAGTGTCGTTTGGGTTGGTTTGTTTAGGTAGAGGTGTCGTTTAGGTAGTGTGGTTTAGTTGTTGTTGTTTAGGTAAGGGTAATATAGTTGGGTGCATAGTGTCGCTTAGAAACAAGTGTTGATTGATATATGTTATTAACTAATTTAATAAACAATAATATAAAACAATAAATAATAATAAGATAATAATCATTCGCATTTTTATTTATTATGACTCAAATCAAGTTTACAACGGGTCTGGTTTTTATGATCCGTTTTTGGCGGATATTACAAACCCATCGTCCGAAGGCTCACTATTATAAAACCCCTAACCTACCTGGAATATTTTGCATTAAGTGGGAGTCCATGACCTACGCATTTGAAGGCCATAGATATAAAAACAACTTCATCAAGTTTCCCCCAATTCAAAATCCCTAGAGAAGAACAACAACCTCGTAATAATCACCAATGTAAACTCATTTTTCTTCTACTGTGTTCAATGTCAATGTTCAATGGAGTCTGATGAGGATATTACACCTGAGTTTGTGTTGATGTATTTGGCTATTGATGAAGATGGTTGTGTCACTGAGTATAGTGTTTTATGGCTGACATTATAGCGTTTTATGACTTTTTACATTTTTTTAGAAATTTAAACTTTGTAGCAGAACCCCACCCTACATATATATATATATATAGGGGAACTATAGAGAGAAAACACACTTAAGTTAAGAAAATTAAAGAAAACCTTATGTAACAATTTTTTTTTGTAAAAAAATTAGAGAATGTAAGTTACATTTAATGAACATTTTGTAACAAGAAAAAAGCGTCGAATGATTTTTTTTATATTTTTTTAAAAGTTTCAAGGTTATAAAAAAAGCTAAAAAACTGAATTTTTATAATTTTTATAAAAAAATCCACTCGCGCTTTTTTTGTTACAAAACGTTCATTAACATGTAACTTACATTCCCTATTTTTTTACAAAAAAAATAAAAATGTTAAGGTTTTCTTGAGTTTTTTTTAACTCAAGTGGGTTTTCTTTCTATCCTTTCTCTCTCTCTCTCTCTCTCTCTCTCTCTATATATATATATATATATATATATATATATATATAACCTACTTGTGGTGAGAAAACCCACGAAACTCTAAGCTCCCGGCATTTTTTTTTTTAAAAATCACCCATGTAATATACATGTTTTAAAGGGTTTTGATAAAAAAAAATCAAAAAGACGGTGACCAGATTTTTTTAAAGAAAATAAACAAGTTTTTGTGTAGCATATGTTAAAGTTGCGTTGCACAAAACTTGTTTATTTCTTTTAAATATCCACTCGACGCTTTTTGATTTTTTTGCTCAAAACCCTTAAAAATATGTATGTTACATGTATGGTTTTTTTCAAAATAAAAAAATGTCGGGAGGTTAGAGTTTCTTAGGTTTTCTCACTTAGAGGGGTTTTCTCCTTATACTTACATTATATATTATATATATATAAAAGCTAAATTAAAAAAAGTTTTTATTTAATTATAAAATATTATCTTTGTTTTTAATTAATTGTAAAACTATAATATATATTTATTTTAATTATGTAACTTTTATTTTAGTTAAAATCTTGTACTTAAAATCTGAAATTAAATTAAATTAGTTTAGTTTGGTGGGAATATGGGACGACGTAACATGTTTCGGGGAAACTGAAGAAAGCTGATGTGGCGCTGACGTGACACACAGAGAAATATGGGACGACACCCTATGCCCTTAGAGGTGGTAAAATGAGAAGTTTAGGCGGGTGGGCTATTGGTCAACAAATTATATTTCTTACGGGTTGGGCTGGATTTGATACTTGAAACTTCTTAAGTCTTAAACCATTTTACCCTTATATAATAACAAGTTTACGTCTTATAGTTGTGCCATTGTTCCTGTGTTACCAATGGGTTGCTGTGTAATATTGTCTAAATGACTGGACCATTCCTCTCCGTTGTTTTATAAATTTATTACAAGATCATTTTTTATTTATACTCAATTGTTCTTCTTAAATTGATACATTAGGTTTTTTTTTTTAAAGGTAACTATTATTCACAAAGCCAAAACCAAAACAAGGGCGGCACAACAACACAAGACAACACACGACTACATGAGATCAAATTTACACCAGCTATCCCACGACACCGACCTGTTTTTAGACCGATTCCTATACCATAAAAAAATGAGCGACTTGACACTTTGGAATTTCTCCTCAGCCCTCGCTTCCACACTTGAAAACCGTTTCTTGTTTCTAGCCAACCAAATGCACCAGCTTGAAACTCTCATAATACCTTGAATCGCTTCTCTAGCTTTACTCCCGACATTACAAAACTCATAAGACTCCACTATATCTCTAACCGAAAAAAAAACAAGAACGGACTAACCTTGCACCAAACGTTAACCTTGCTCCAGATTGAAGCAATTCTGCACGAACAAAGGAGGTGCTCCTCCGTAGATTCATCTCCGTCTTCGCATAAGCAGCAAGTGATATTGCCAGTGTAGCAATTTAGATTACACAGAGCCGATAGCGTGGGGATACTATTCATCGAAACCCTCCACATAAAAATGTTACATTTTTAGGAACCCATTAGGGCCACCGGAAAACGTACCTGTTACTGTAGTCGTAACTGCTATTCAAAAAGTTTTTGGCAGCCTTAACCGACTATTCCTTGTCTTTGCCACCCATCCATTCCCACAAGTCAGTAGCGTTGGCCAATGACACTTTGTCAAGCAACCCAAACAGAGCATTCCATTCCTGCCTTTCTATAAAGGAACTAGGATCTCTTGACCATTCTCACTTTCCTAAGAAATTCCGATCTATAAAATTATACCGATCCGCCACTAAACATCGTTTCTCCTGTTCCAGTTTAGATAAAGATTTTAAGAGGTTCTTCACATAACCACGGGTCGATCACATTTTATGTTTGCCATTCCTAACTTTGCTCTTATAACCTGATTAAAACAATGTCGTTACTTTTGTTTGTCAACGTATTAACTTAGTTTTCCAAACCCCATAATATGAACTATTGACCGGGAGAGAAGACCAACATCTTTTATGATCGTGTAGAGCATCAATAATAGTTCTCCACATCTTATTACTTTCGATTGCGATAACCCAGACCCATTTAGAAAGTAGAGCCACATTAGTTTCTTTTAATTTACTAAGCAAAGCTCGAGGCCACCCATCTTAACTGGCGAAGCAACCACATCCCAAGAGACCCAATGCATCTTTCTTTCGCTAGCCGAATGGTTAAAAGGGAGAGATCCAGCAGTGCAATTGACTCCCATCGCCATATCTTTCACCGCACCATCATACACACCTATCCCATATAAATAAGATTTCCCCAGCCCCGAGACAATATAAAAACACCTCAACTATCTAGAAATATTTCGAATATTCGACCCCGACCATTCCCCCATTAAAATACAGTCGTCCGCATACAAAAGATGCAGGGCCGTTATTCGGGAGACGGATACCAATAAAGGCTCCCGCGTTACTAGCCATTTTCACCGTACTAGAAAAAGCCTCCATAACAATGAGAAATAAAAACGGAGATATGGGGTCACCTTGGCGCATACCTTTAAAACAGGGAATTCAAAGGTCGGAGATCCGTTGACCAAAACCGAGGACCTCGCCGTCGAAAGAATACCATATATCCACCCGCACCATCGGTCGGTAAAACCTGCAGTACAACGCGTGGCCAAAAAGCATAAACAGTCTAGTTAATGCATAGATTAAAGAGTTAATGTAATGAATGTTTTATAAATAAGAGAACTTTAAATAGTAAATGTAAAGAGTTAATGCATGAATTAAATAGTATCGTGTACTTTAAATAATGTTCTATTGTTAAGAGAACTTTATTGAATAAAGACAATATACTATGTTCAAAAGTGTTACAAAGTGTCTTTAAAAGTTTATGAAATTACATTTCTAGCCAAGGAGATGTTTTATATAGGAATATATATATCACTAACTTTAATTAACATTAGTTAGCAAATGTAAAATTTTGAAAAATGAAGTATTAGAAAATAGAAATTACAGTATAAATTTCATGCTAGTAAAGGCTAATGATAGATGAACAAATATCATTTTTATATAATTTTTAACTAGATTTAACAACGTTATTAACTTTCAAAGGACTTAAAATAGTCAACCATCAATTACGTTTATAAAACTTTCTTGTTATTCTACTTGGTTCTTTATAAATACATATTGCGTAAACTACATAAAATACCTAAATCTAGGTTTATTTTCATACAAGGTTGTTAACTCTTAAAGGCGTTGACTTATATTTTAATCAAAATGAAATAACTAACAACGTTTTGAACTTTTTGCTAACCAAACACCACACGAATAAAATTTATTATTTCTAGTTTCTTTAGTTCTTCGGCCAACATCGTTAAAAGGGATTCGAATTTGAATTACATTACATTTGAAAGAATTCTAACGAACAAATTGCACCCTTAGACGGTATGCTTGTCGGATTATCGGGTTTTAGATATCAAATTAGTAATTTTAATGAACAAATTGCACCCGTATGCTTGTCGGATTATCGGTTTTCTTTTTTTTTTTTTTTGTTGCCTAAATTGAATAATTTCATAATAAAATAGAGACGTTTACATCAAAGTTTTACGAGGGAAACACGTTTGTAACTAACCGGTTTAAAGATAGCAAACTTACATTTTTAAAGAAACATATAACATATTTTTTTGTTTGAAAACAAGATTTTCAATGAAGGTACTAAATTTGATTTGCAATCTACAACCACCGTATATATAACTCATCTCTTTACTTTCAAAATAAAAATGATTGATGAACATAATTGGTTTTAGTCATCTGTTTTTATAAATTCAACCAAAATGACACTAAGTAATGTCAAAGGAAACAACCATCAATACATCTTTAGCTCTTTTATAAATAATCATGATACACTAATTCCAACCATACATAAATCGCCAGTTGTCATCTGCGCTATTCAAGAACGTTTCGTTGTTTTTAGAGAAATAGATACCACTCTGAGTAAGCAACCAATAACATCGATTCATCTGAAACCAATTTCGGCCGCACATCTTGGCTACTTCTTTGTCGAAAACGTTGACTGTCTTCTGCCGTAAAGTAGTTGATTGAAGCCAAGTAAATGAACAATAGTATTTATTAGTCTCGAAGATATTCCTACGAAATTTCCATGTAAATGTGTCATCCGGTAGGAGTAAATCTGGTGAAGGTATACTACATTGATAGATTACACAATCAATATCAAAATTAGTAATGTAGACTCTATATGGTTCAAAAAATTTGCTCGAAGATGGAGTTTTGCTTACTAAAGAAGGGTCAAAACTGTTTACAAAGATAGTAAAATATAACATAAAATAAACAAAAAAACACCATTTCAACAAGACCTTCATGGTTTTAAAGAATGCTCAGATACTTCTTTGTGTCAAGTTATGCACACATATATATAGGATTGTGGCTTGCACTAAAATTAATGAGTTTGTGACGAAAATTACCAATCTTTGATATAATAGACAATGTTTTGGTGAGAAATATGCATTTAATGATTGTATGACAATTTTATATTATCGTAATTGAGTTTTTTTTCGAAAACAAAGGGCATTGATGCTTTAATTATTAATTTATTCTGTGATCCCAATAAAAGCTTTTTTAAATGATTATTTTTATTTAACAATTATGTTAATTTTTAACTTTTTTAGTATAGTTGGATGTCGTTTGAAAACAACTAGGATTATGACCCGCCCGCGTTGCGGCGCGGGTATATCGTATACATTGAATGGATTAGTCCAAACGTTATATGATGCATTAACCATATAAAAACATGCATTTCGACGCATCTAGTTGAACTCAATGTAACATGTATAAGCATTGTGATTGGATCAAACGTAAAGTAAATCAAATTCATATCGAACAATCATAATGTATTATATGTGACCCAACTCATACATAAAAAACGTAATGGGTATAAAGGAAAATCTGACACGTGTAATCGAAAGGGGTTAATTAGAGCTTTCGAATAAAAGGGAAAAAAGAAACCATAATTTGACTCCACCAGTTCGAAACAAACTTTTCGAAACACACATAAAATAACCACGAAAACATATTATATTTGACTTGAATCATTTCCCAAAAAGTTTACGTCGAAACATAGAACAACTTAAATGTATACCGAAACGTACATAAAAATATGTACGTAAAAATGGTTTCTTTAAACGAAAACGTATTATATTTGACCTAATGTTGTTATTAAAAAAGTTTACGTGGAAATGTACAACAAATCATATTTATACCTATCCGTACATAAAATATGCACGTAAAAAATAGTTTTTAAGTAAAAAATTACACCGAACGAAAAGCAAACTTAAAACCGTTGAACCACGCACACCCGTTACAATGTGTTAATGCGAAGAAATTAAACAGAAACGTAAAACGTAGAAAATAATAACTTAGTCGATCAAGGACCTGCTCGTTGCGGCAAACTTGTCAAAAGGGGAAAAATGGACACGTTGCGACAGGCCCATCAAATTCGAAAAAATGGAGCAAAAACGTTGAACCCTCACATGTACGCTACGACGTGTTAACTCACAAAATTTAGAAAGAAGCGTAAAACGAAAAACTTGGGAAAGATAAAAAGTATGAGGACCAAAGTTGAAAATAATAAAGTGTTGGGTTAAATTATAAAAGATGACAAACTTTGTGTTAAAAGTAAAAAACTAAAAGGGGTTAAAATACAAAATATGAAAATACTTGGGTTAAAGTGGAAAATTAAAGTTTTTTTTTTTGAAAAACACCCTAAGCTTGGAGTACAACTCCTAATGCACAAAATAGTTGCTAGTTGTTAATTTATATTGTATAAATTATGTTAATTTAGTTAATTTGTTGATGTTGGATGTCGGATGTCGTTTGAAAACAATTACGTTAATTTTGTTAATTTTTGTAAGCATTTTTTAGAAAATTATAAATCTTAGATTTGTATAATTTCTAATGAGGAATAGTTACAAGATAAAGAATTATGCGAGTCAAAGGATGGAAGTGTTGATATTTACCCTATATATTAATTTACAAAACGGTTTTGTATCCTGATTACACACTTTAATTTTGTGCAAGTCTTATGTACAACTGAGTAAAGCACATCTCATATCATTTGCCACCTTTCATATTTCTTTAAATCTTTGATGTTTATAGCTTTCTTTCTCCGCCTTATATATCTTTTAATGTCTTATAAAAAATGACTAATGTTGTAGGAGGCAATGAACCTTGACATCATAAATTACAAAGGTAAAAAGTATTAGGAATTTAGTATTACAGTCCATTTACTCCACCCGAGTTTTCTATTACAGTGCATTTACTCCAGATGATCGGTTCTTATGGAGGGTGCAACTCCGGTCATGTGGCAGGAGGCTGGAAATTTTCTCGGGGACAACGTAACGCCTCTCTTGACCAGGCGTGGACCCGGTTAAGACAATATAGTCCTGGTAATGAGTGGTGGTGTGCCTGCGTCTTGCGGGTGTGAATTGGTCGTCTGTTGTGAAGTTCACCTATAAAAAAAAGTGTTGGAATTATTAGTTTATAGAATATAACAATGTTGTTTTAATGATAAATAAATATGCTCAATTTTCCATAACAAATTTGCATTGATAGGCATCCAACATCAATATAATAAGAATATATATTTATGCATCTTCTATTGCTTTATAAAAAAGGAAAAATATAATTTTGTAGAAGGCAATGAATGAACCTTGACCTCATAACTTTCAAAGGTCTAATGCTCGAGACGATGAACCTTGAATTCATAACTTACAAAGGTCAAAAGTGTTAAGAAATTATTAATTTATTTAATATAAAAATGTTTTAATGATAAATATGCATTCAATTTTCCATAATTAAAATATATGTGCTGTTTTATATTGAGTTACTGTGTTAGGTACTCGTGTGCTACACCTATTGAAACATTATACATATTATTTCAAAGTGATGATGAAAAGTAAAGTATTTTTAATAGTATTTTCATATTTTTTAATATCTTTTATTATATAGATAATATTTTAATATTATTAGCCATCTTTATGATATATATAATTCATATATTTCTTTTATATCCTTTTTATATTATAAAATATAAGATAAACGTATATCACTATAAATATTGTTTGGTATTACTCAAAGTTATCCGGTAAGAATAAAACACTTCGTACATGGATTATTGTTATGGTTTTCAATTTCGATAATATTTCATTTATATATTTAACTCTGTCTGCGAAGATAAACGAATACCGGTAACGGTACCATGAGGATCTAAATTGATTGATACCATTCATCGGTTTCCGGTACCGGTATCAGTGCTGTTTTATTATTTTCGGATGATGTAAAGCACACGTTGATTTCTATACCGAGTGCATGTATCGTACCAGTTTGTAACGAATCGAACTAATACCCATCGAATGCTCGCTGTCAGGTACCGCCGCAACGCGCGAATAAGTACCCTAGTAATATATAAAAAGAAAAAATGTAAATAGTACTATTCACTGGTATGTAAATTTAATATATATATATATATATATATAGTAGGGTAAATTACACTTTTTGTCCTATATGTTTGTATCAGATTGCAGTGGATAGCCTTTAACTTCAACAATTACAGCCACACGCCTTTATTTGTAAAACTCGTTACACCTTTCGTCTTTTAGCGCTAACTAGATTAAAAATTTGAGTTAAAGCTAGTCACATGAGGGTATTATGGTCATTTCTTGCTTTTATTTAAATGTTTATTAATAAATAAAACTAAAAAATAGCATATATATATATATATATATATATTTCTCTCAAATAAAAACTAGTTTAAATGATATAACTCTAAAATGTATAAATAATATTGCGTATTAAGAAAGAACAAAGTTAAATTGCAAACTTAGTTCACAAACTTATAAGTAAATTATAAAGTTCTAAAAATGTATTTGTATACCATCTGCATTTAATATTAGAAATTTACTTCATCTTTACTTTTTTACTTTTGATAATGTCACATAATTGTAAAAACCGGTTATTTTAAATACAAACCAACTTCTGATAAGTATTATATTTTAAAATATATAGATTTATTTTAACTAATATTGTAATATGTTTCAAAATGTCAGATAATAGAGTTCATGGGACATCACCTACAAAAATAAATTAGAAGTTATTTGTTGTAAAAAAAAACAATTTTATATTTAATCAAGATATAATCAAAATTAAATGTAAAAAAATAAATAATGAAAATTTACAATTTGAATCATCACAATGTTAGGATCTTTTGATGAAGATGAAGATTAACCTTTTGAATTTTAACACATATCCTTGTATATTGCAAATGTACAGGAAGTACTACAAAATCATAAAAATTGTAGAAGGATTGATTATGAAAAGAATATAGTAAATAAAATATTAATTGGTTTATATATATATATATATAGATGGATGGGTAAAATGAGAACCACCTTCAGTTGCGAGAACCGTAGGAACCACTTTCAAACCGCTAGATCTTTAAAATGGATGGATGAGATTAAAAGTAATTAAACCATTATAAAATTCTTTTTGTCTTATTATGTTTTTAATATTTTAATGTTAAAAGGGTATTTAAGTAAATTTATTTTTTTGTCTTATTATACTTAATGTTTTTTATTACCTATTTTGTCTTATTATATTTATTATTTATTATTAAAAATTGATTATTTTATCAAACAAAAGTTTAAAATCAGAATTTTTTGATAAATAACATTTTTTCAAGATTTTTTTATAAAAAAACGTGTTTACGAGCCGTTTTTTTTACGCCCCCGTTTTTGCGCATCGTTTTTTAGCCCGGGTTTACGCCCGTTTATTAAGCCCCGTTTTTTCGCGCCGTTTTTTACGCCCCGTTTTTACACGCCGTTATTTACGGCTATACACCCCCGTTTTTTACGTGCCGTTAGTTACGCCCCCGTTTTTATGCGCCGTTTTTAAAGCCCCATTTTTTCGCGCCGTTTTTTACGTCCCGTTTTTACACGGCTTATTTACGGCTATACGCCCCCATTTTTACGTGCCGTTATTTACGCCCTCGTTTTTACGCGTCGTTTTTTACGTGCCGTTATTTACGCCCTCTTTTTATGCCTTATTTACGCCTCATTTTTTCGCGTAGTTTCTACGGCCGGTTGTACGCACCCTTTTTTTCCCCTCTTTTTTTACGCCCGTTTTTAACGCGCCCTTTTTAGCGCCGTTTTTTACGCGCCGTTTTTTACGCCCCATCCCCGTTTTTTGCTCGCCGTTTTTTACGTCGTTTTTAGCGCCGTTTTTTACGCGCGTTTTTCACCCGGTTTTTTTACGCGCCGTTTTTTATACGCGCCATTTTTTACACGCCGTTTTTTACGCCCGCTTTTTTTACGCGTTGTTTTTTACGACCCGTTTTTACGACGCCGTTTTTTTACACCCCGTTTTTTACGATTTTTTTTTACAGAAAGGTTAAAAAAATTTAAACCTTTTTTACACCACGGTTGTAAACTTTCCATACACAGTTTTTTCGTGTATAGTTTTTTACGGGTAGCGTAAAATTTTTAAGTAAAGTTTAAAAAAAAGTTTTTTTAACTTTTCATACACAGTTTTTTTACGTGTATTGTTTTTACGGGTAGCGTAAAGTTTTACGCCCCGCTTTTACACCCGTTTTTACGACCCGTTTTTTACTACTCCGTTTTGCCGCCCTTTTTTACAACCCGTTTTTACACCCGTTTATACGACTCGTTTTTACGACCGTTTTTACGCCCAATTTTTTACGACCCCGTTTTTTACTCTCATTTTTACGACCAGTTTTTTAAGCCCGTTTATACGACCCGTTTTTACGCCCCGTTTTTACGACCCATTTTTACGGTTTTACAAAAAACACAAAGAAACTTTACGCCAACAAAAAACTTATTTACGACCCGTCTTTTTACGCCCCCAATCCCGGTTTCGGGTTTACAAATTTGAGAATCTTAACAAACGAACTAGCAAAAAAGTCTTTTTACGCATCGTTTTTATACGCCCTGATTTTACGCCCACTTTTTTTACGGGCCGTTTTTTTACGCTTTGTATTTACGCGCGGTTTTTTACACCCCGTTTTTACGAAGATTTTTTTTACGGCTAAGTTAAAAAAAAATAAACATTTTTACACTACGTTTGTAAACTTTTTTTAAACCACGAATTGTAAACTTTTTTTACGCACCCCGGTTGTAACTTTTTTACGGCCCCTGTTAAAAATAAAATTAAACCTTTTTTTACACCGCGGTTGTAAACTTTTCATACACAATTTTTTTTGTGTATAGTTTTTTACGGGTAGCGTAAAATTTTTAATTTCCAGCCAGAACCCACCAAAAAGACAAGATTACACAAAATACATCCAAATAAAAATAAAACTGAAGCAAACATACCTCTGTAATTAACCAAAGCAGGCATCTTTGTAACTTCCAGCAAGAACCCACCAAAAAGACAAGATGTCTAACCAAAAAACACACATATTGTTTCAGCATTTTACGCTCCCCGATTGTAAACTTTATAATTCACTTTGTTTCGACTTTTGATATCTTCAGCAACATATTAAATAAAGATATTAAATTTCAAACCAATATCTTAAATTTCAAACCTGGTTGCCGTGTTCGAAATACATTTATTAAATAAAGATATTAAATTTCAAACCAAGATCTTCCACAACATATTCAGATGCAAGAATCGAGCTAACCCATAGAACATTGGCTAAGGCCTCCTGTTTAATGCTATTAATTTAAAACAACTTTCACAAAACATTTAAAAAGGGTACTACAACTAGGGGTTTGGTAAAGAACAAGAGATCAACTCTTCAGATCCGAAAATTTCAATATAGTTTTTTTGAATAATAACACACCCTTAAAAGTCACAGAATGATAATATCACAACAAATTATTTAACAAAGAAGCAATATGACACCATCTTTTGTCTACAGGGCTTGCTTACATTGCCTCAAAACACCAATACAAACAAATACTAACCTTGAAAATAACCTTCTTCATGAGATCTGTAGGCTTGTATTAGGGATTCGTCATAACCGTCAGTTGAAAATGATGCGTCACTCGATCCTTCACTAAGGATCTGAACCCCTTGAAGGGTAGATCTGGCCAGAGTAGATCCGAACTCGTAGACCTTGAAGACAATTTGTCACTTCACAGTCGATCCATACCCGCCACCGTCATCCCCGATCCGAAACCGTCACCGTCATCCCAAATCCGTCATCGCCGACTATCTCTCCTTCTTCCATATGTTCATCTTCTTCTCTTTCCGATGAAACCCTTCCCGTTTTGTTTCTCTGTAGAACTTGGTTTCAATTAGGTGAATAGAGGTGTGTGTGGAAATGTGAAGAAAATGATAGAGAAATGAGAGAATTTTGGGGATTTCAATTTTGGTCTGTGAATCAGAATTAAAGAGAGATGATTTGATAGTTTGAGTAAATTACAAGATTACCCTTTAGGTTTTAAAATAATAGTGCATATGTGTCATTATCTGATTGGTGGAGAGTGATTCTCACGGTTCTTGAAACTGAGGGTGGTTCCCTCGAACCGAATTCTATATATATATATATATAGGACAAGGATCCGTTAGGAACCACTCTTTATTGCAAGAACCGCGAGAACCAGTGTGAACACAAACAATAATACCTTAAAAAATCCAAAAAAATACCAAATTTTTTTTGTTTTTTTAATATTTTTTTGAAAAATTCGCTATATTTACTCAACAATAAAAAAAATTTCAAAAAAAAAAAATTTGAGTACCAACTATCCATGCACATGTACATTTTCGTCATTTCATTGACAAATTCCATAATACATTACACACATTAGACAATTGTACTTTCATTTACACTACCATGTGTAACACACTACTTTTTACGTTACCAATATTAGCAATGCACATGTGTATCTATATATATCAACATGAAATAAGATGTTTTGGTACACTAATTTGAATACATTTTCTCTTTCATCTATCATGCCATCCATAATACACTACCATGCACATGTGCATTTTCATCATTTCTTTGACAAATTCCGTAATACATTACAAAAATTAGACAATTTTACTTTCATTTACACTACCATGTGTAATACACTACTTTTTATGTTACCAATATAAGAAATGCATATGTGTATCTATATGTATCAACATGAAATAAGGTGTTTTGGTATACTACTTTGAATACACTTTCTCTTTCATCTATCATACCATCCATAATACACTTCCATTACCTCCTACCATCCATAATACAATACCATTACCTCCTACCATTTATAATACAATACCAATACCAATATTTTCACTTTATTACATGTATATCAACACCGTTTATACCATTCAATCAACATATTACATCATAAAGTGACAACTATAATGTACCCATCAACCACTAGATATAACTAACCAAAAAACATATATATGAGTCTACTTCATCATTCAAAATCACAAACTTTTTTGTACCAAAACACGGTATATAATTGTTATACATAATAATGCACATGTGCATTTAATATAAAATGGAGTGTATTATGGATGATATTGTAAATTAAAGTGCAATTGTCTACTAGTGATAACGTATTACTGAATTTGTCGAAGTTATGATACATATGCACATGTGCATGGATAACTGTTACTCGAAAAAAAAAACAGTTTTTTTGTAACGAAATATAACGATTTTTATTAAAAAATATTAAAAAAAAATTTGAGTGTTTTTTTTATTTTTTTATATTTTATTTTGCAATAAAGGTGGTTCTCGCGGTTCTCACAATAAAGGTGGTTCTCGCATATATATATATGTATGTGTGTGTGTGTGTGTGAAAGATAAAACAAAAACCCACTTGAGTCGAGAAACTCAAGAAAACCCTATGTAACATTTTTAATTTTTTTTCTAAAAAAAGCAGGGAATGTAACATAAATGTACTTGAACAATTTTTATAAAAAAGGTAAAAAGCGTCTACTTGTTTTTTTTAAATGTTCAAATTTTGTATTTTACATTTTTTTGGACAGATATATTATGTAACATGAAATTTTTAACATTTTTCAAAAAATAAATTACTCGCTGTTTTTTGGTGTTTCTTTTATAAAAATGTTCAAATATATGTATATTACATTTCCTAGGGGTGTCACACCCCAACCGATGGCGGAATCATTGGGGCGCGGCACTAAGCGAACCAAATTGTTTCATGAGAAGTTCCATAACCATTATTTAACAATATTACATAACGTCTAACATCCCACACTATTAAACATAATATTTCAAATAACCATTACAAAACATCTTTTTCTCATAACACAGATTCCAGTTTAAAATCTCTAGATTTATTACAAGCGTTTCTAAAGCAAAACCTAAACTAAGCAAAACTACATCCAAAGCATCCAAGCTAAAATCCTCAACATGTTACATACATTAAAATACAAGTCAATACGATTAAGTAACGGTGAGCATACAAGTTTAAGTTGTAACATTTGTAAAAATCGGGTCTCCAAAACCCGCTCCGTTTTGTAATCAAGTGCCAAGTTATGGAAGTGCATTAATTATGGTTATTTTGAGTTAAAACGTTACATAATTAATAAATGAACTAAACTATAAAAATCATATTTGATAAAAAGTTAAAGTAAAAAAATAAATAATGAAAATTTACAATTTGAATCATCACAATGTTAGGATCTTTTGATGAAGATGAAGATTAACCTTTTGAATTTTAACACATATCCTTGTATACTGCAAATGTACAGGAAGTATTACAAAATCATAAAAATTGTAGAAGGATTGATTATGAAAAGAATATAGTAAATAAAATATTAATTGGTTTATATATATATATATAGGGGATTGGTAAAATGAGAACCACCTTCAGTTGCGAGAACCGTAAGAACCACTTTCAAACCGTTAGATCTTTAAAATAGATGGATAAGATTAAAAGTAATTAAATCATTACAAAATTCTTTTTGTCTTATTATGTTTTTAATATTTTAATGTCAAAAGGATATTTAAGTAAATTTGTTTTTTGGCTTATTATACTTATTGTTTTTTATTATTTATTTTGTCTTATTATATTTATTATTAAAAATCTGATTATTTTATCAAACAAAAGTTTAAAATCAGAATTTTTGATAAATAACATTTTTTCAAGATTTTTTTTATAAAAAAACGTGTTTACGAGCCGTTCTTTTACGCCCCCGTTTTTGCGCATCGTTTTTTAGCCCGGGTTTACGCCCCGTTTTTTAAGCCCCGTTTTTTAAGCCCCGTTTTTTCACGCCGTTTTTTACGCCCCGTTTTTACACGCCGTTATTTACGGCTATACGCCCCCGTTTTTTACGTGCCGTTAGTTACGCCCCCGTTTTTACGCACCGTTTTTTAAGCCCCGTTTTTTCGCGCCGTTTTTTACGTCCCGTTTTTACACGCCGTTATTTACGGCTATACGCCCCCATTTTTACGTGCCGTTATTTACGCCCCCGTTTTTACGCGCCGTTATTTACGCCTCATTTTTTCGCGTCGTTTTTCTACGGCCGGTTGTACGCACCGTTTTTTATGCCTCGTTTTTTACGCCTCGTTTTTTACGCCCATTTTTAACGCGCCCCGTTTTTTACGCGCCGTTTTTAGCGCCCAGTTTTTTACGAGCCGTTTTTTACGCCCCATCCCCTTTTTTTGCTCGCCGTTTTTTACGTCGTTTTTAGCCCCGTTTTTTCACCCGGTTTTTTTACGCGCCGTTTTTATACGCCCCGTTTTTATGCGCCATTTTTTACACGCCGTTTTTACGCCCCGCTTTTTTTACGCGTTGTTTTTTACGACACGTTTTTACGCTCCGTATTTACGCGCCGTTTTTTACACCCCGTTTTTTACGAATTTTTTTTACGGAAAGGTTAAAAAAAATTTAAACCTTTTTTTACACCACGGTTGTAAACTTTCCATACACAGTTTTTTCGTGTATAGTTTTTTATGGGTAGCGTAAAATTTTTAAGTAAAGTTTAAAAAAAAGTTTTTTTAACTTTTCATACACAGTTTTTTTACGTGTATTGTTTTTACGGGTAGCGTAAAGTTTTACGCCCCGTTTTTACGACCCGTTTTTTACTACGTTTTGCCGCCCTTTTTTACAAACCCGTTTTTACACCCGTTTATACGACTCGTTTTTACGACCGTTTTTACGCCCATTTTTTACGACCCCGTTTTTTACTCTCGTTTTTACGACCAGTTTTTTACGCCCGTTTATACGACCCGTTTTTAAGCCCCGTTTTTTACGACCGATTTTTACGGTTTTACAAAAAACACAAAGAAACTTTACGCCAAAAAAAACTTATTTACGACCCGTCTTTTTACGCCCCCAATCCCGGTTTCGGGTTTACAAATTTGAGAATCTTAACAAACGAACTCAGCAAAAAAGTCTTTTTACGCATCGTTTTTATACGCCCTGATTTTACGCCCCACTTTTTTTTACGGGCCGTTTTTTTACGCTTTGTATTTACGTGCGGTTTTTTACACCCCGTTTTTACGAAATTTTTTTTACGGCTAAGTTAAAAAAAATTAAACATTTTTACACTACGTTTGTAAACTTTTTTTAAACCACGAATTGTAAACTTTTTTTACGGACCCCGGTTGTAACTTTTTTACGGCCCCTGTTAAAAATAAAATTAAACCTTTTTTTACACCGCGGTTGTAAACTTTTCATACACAATTTTTTTTGTGTATAGTTTTTACGGGTAGCGTAAAATTTTTAACTTCCAGCCAGAACCCACCAAAAAGACAAGATTACACAAAAACACATCCAAATAAAAATAAAAGTGAAGCAAACATACCTCTGTAATTAACCAAAGCAGGCATCTTTGTAACTTCCAGCAAGAACCCACCAAAAAGACAAGATGTCTAACCAAAAAACACACATATTGTTTCAGCATTTTACGCTCCCCGATTGTAAACTTTATAATTCACTTTGTTTCGACTTTTGATATCTTCAGCAACATATTAAATAAAGATATTAAATTTCAAACCAATATCTTAAATTTCAAACCTGGTTGCCGTGTTCGAAATACATTTATTAAATAAAGATATTAAATTTCAAACCAAGATCTTCCACAACATATTCAGATGCAAGAATCGAGCTAACCCATAGAACATTGGCTAAGGCCTCCTGTTTAATGCTATTAATTTAAAACAACTTTCACAAAACATTTAAAAAGGGTACTACAACTAGGGGTTTGGTAAAGAACAAGAGATCAACTCTTCAGATCCGAAAATTTCAATATAGTTTTTTTGAATAATAACACACCCTTAAAAGTCACAGAATGATAATATCACAACAAATTATTTAACAAAGAAGCAATATGACACCATCTTTTGTCTACAGGGCTTGCTTACATTGCCTCAAAACACCAATACAAACAAATACTAACCTTGAAAATAACCTTCTTCATGAGATCTGTAGGCTTGTATTAGGGATTCGTCATAACCGTCAGTTGAAAATGATGCGTCACTCGATCCTTCACTAAGGATCTGAACCCCTTGAAGGGTAGATCTGGCCAGAGTAGATCCGAACTCGTAGACCTTGAAGACAATTTGTCACTTCACAGTCGATCCATACCGGCCACCGTCATCCCCGATCCGAAACCGTCACCGTCATCCCAAATCCGTCATCGCCGACTATGTCTCCTTCTTCCATATGTTCATCTTCTTCTCCTTCCGATGAAACCCTTCCCGTTTTGTTTCTCTCTGTAGAACTTGGTTTCAATTAGGTGAATAGAGGTGTGTGTGGAAATGTGAAGAAAATGATAGAGAAATGAGAGAGAGAATTTTGGGGATTTCAATTTTGGTCTGTGAATCAGAATTAAAGAGAGAGATGATTTGATAGTTTGAGTAAATTACAAGATTATCCTTTAGGTTTTAAAATAATAGTTCATATGTGTCATTATCTGATTGGTGGAGAGTGATTCTCACGGTTCTTGAAACTGGGGGTGGTTCTCCCTTGAACCGAATCATATATATATATATATATATAGGACAAGGATCCGTTAGGAACCACTCTTTATTGCAAGAACCGCGAGAACCAGTGTGAACACAAACAGTTTTACCTAAAAAAATCCAAAAAAAATACCAATTTTTGTTTTTTTAATATTTTTTTTGAAAAATTCGCTATATTTACTCAACAATAAAAAAAATTTCAAAAAAAAATTTGAGTACCAACTATCCATGCACATGTGCATTTTCGTCATTTCATTGACAAATTCCATAATACATTACAAACATTAGACAATTGTACTTTCATTTACACTACCATGTGTAAACACTACTTTTTACGTTACCAATATTAGCAATGCACATGTGATCTATATATATCAACATGAAATAAGTGTTTTGGTACACTAATTTGAATACATTTTCTCTTTCATCTATCCTGCCATCCATAATACCTACATGCACATGTGCATTTTCATCATTTTTTTGACAAATTCCGTAATACATTACAAAAATTAGAGAATTTTACTTTCATTTACACTACCATGTGTAATACACTACTTTTTATGTTACCAATATAAGAAATGAATATGTGCATCTATATGTATCAACATGAAATAAGGTGTTTTGGTATACTACTTTGAATACACTTTCTCTTTCATCTATCATATCATCCATAATACACTTCCATTACCTCATATCATCCATAATACAATACCATTACCTCCTACCATTTATAATACAATACCAATACCAATATTTTCACTTTATTACATGTATATCAACACCGTTTATACCATTCAATCAACATATTACATCATAAAGTGACAACTATAATGTACACATCAACCACTAGATATAACTAACCAAAAAACATATATATGAGCCTACTTCATCATTCAAAATCACAAACTTTTTGTACCAAAACACGGTATATAATTGTTATACATAATAATGCACATGTGCATTTAATGTAAAATGGAGTGTATTATGGATGGTATTGTAAATTAAAGTGCAATTGTCTACTAGTGATAACGTTTACTGAATTTTTCGAAGTTATGATACATATGCACATGTGCATGGATAACTGTTACTCGAAAAAAAAGTTTTTTTGTAACGAAATATAACGATTTTTATTAAAAAATATTAAAAAAAAATTTGAGTGTTTTTTTGATTTTTTTTATATTTTATTTTGCAATAGAGGTGGTTCTCGCGGTTCTCACAATAAAGGTGGTTCTCGCTTAATATATATATATGTATGTATTATGTATGTATGTATGTATGTGTGTGTGTGTGTGAAAGATAAAACAAAAACCCACTTGAGTTGAGAAACTCAAAAAAACCCTATGTAACATTTTTATTTTTTTTTCTAAAAAAAACAGGGAATGTAACATAATATGTACTTGAACAGTTTTTATAAAAAAGGTAAAAAGCGTCTACTTGTTTTTTTAAAGTGTTCAAATTTTGTATTTTACATTTTTTGGACATATATATTATGTAACATGAAATTTTTAACATTTTTCAAAAAATAAACGACTCGCTGTTTTTTGGTGTTTCTTTTATAAAAATGTTCAAATATATGTATATTACATTTCCTAGGGGTTACACCCCAACCGATGGCAGAATCATTGGGGGCGGCACTAAGCGAACCAAATTGTCTCATGAGAAGTTCCATAACCATCATTTAACAATATTACATAACGTCTAACATCCCACACTATTAAACATAATATTTCAAATAACCATTACAAAACAGCTTTTTCTCATAACACAGATTCCAGTTTAAAATCTCTAGATTTGTTACAAGCGTTTCTAAAGCAAAATCTAAACTAAGCAAAACTACATCCAAAGCATCCAAGCTAAAATCCTCAACATGTTACATACGTCAAAATACAAGTCAATACGATTAAGTAACGGTGAGCATACAGTTTAAGTATACTAGCATAATAGAGAAACCATTCGCGAAATAGTCCAACTACATATCATGATACACCAAAACACATCACACAAAACTAGGCATGCATCCTAACCAGACCCCGTCGGGTGTTAGCCACACTATAGTACCATACTAGCTAAGGAGGCAAGTTAACGAAAATAAGTCCTAGTTACATGTTTCTAGTATCACGTATTGAGCATATATAATCAGATTATTCACGTGTGATAAACAGTGGATTTGTGAGGTGATTTTTGATAGAGGAACATATGGAACACCCAAAAAGTGCGTTAAAGCGAAAACGGGTCAAGTATACTCACAGTCAGTGCATTTAGAATGAAGAAGACGACTGTTGGTAGACGAAGGAGAGCGCCGGATCAGCCTGCATACGCGAACGGAAGTGCATCAGTCTCCAAAATGCTGAAACGGTGAAGTTTGGTTTGGGCAGTAGGCAAGTTCGGCCGAACTTGTATGTAAACATACAAGTTCGAGCGAATTTGTGAGGAACTGCTGTGTTTTGAGACAAGTTCGGGCGAACTTTTTACGTTTTTTCAAGAAACCTGACAAGTTCGGTCGAACTTGTGTAGAGGGTTAACAGACTTTGTAAGTTCGTCCGAACTTATGAAGTTTCCTGAGAAACTTGACAAGTTCGAGCGAACTTGGGCGCTCTGTTGAAGGTTTTGACTCAAGTTCGGCCGAACTTGACCCAGAGGGTGCAAGTTCGAGCGAACTTGACATGTTGAGCTGTATAAAATCAGTAAATCTCGAGCGAACTTGATGTTTTTGGGTCCAAAATCTTGCGTTTTCGCGTCGTTTGCTTAGGAAATCGAGTGTCCATCCCTCCAACCTTAAGCCACTGAGTAAAACTTAGGCTGGAGAGGTCTTTTGGAGCGAACTTAGCCATTTTACAGAAACTCGAGCTAATCCGGGCGAACTTGAAGGTTCGTACGGGTTAGTCCAGCTTGTGTAAAGTGACGATTTCGTCCTTGTGCTTCCGGATCTGAGATCTTGCTTGACAACTCCTCGTTCCACTCAAAAGTGAACGAAACATTCGTCATTAGTCCGAATATGGTGTAGAAATCAATGTTTTTGAAAGGTTTTACTCCGATCTAGTACAGATATGAGTGAAAAACAGAAGTTTTATAGAAAAAGATGAAGATTTTCGTAAACAGAAGAGATTTGATGAAAACGAAGGCAAAGCCTTGTGCAAAATCGTTGTAAACCGTTGTAAAACGTTGTTGAACATCATTGTAGTTGAAATCGGGTTGATTCTTACTTAGAAAACAAAGGGTTTCGGGTTTGGAGAGCTCTGGGCGAAGTTCCAGCATGTTCAAATGAGAGAATGGGGCTGAGTATTTATAGGTGAGGATAAAAAGTGAGCTGGTGGGAGTCAAGTTCGGTCGAACTTGCATGATTTCATGCAAGTTCAGGCGAACTTGTTGAGGATCCTGAGAAATCAAGTCAAGTTCGGCCGAACTTGCTGATTCTGTGAAGAATCACAGCAAGTTCGAGCGAATTTGGGGGAGAATGAGAGTTATTGTTGGCCATCAAGTTCGGCCGAACTTGGTAACACCAAGTTCGAGCGAACTTGACCCAAATATTGGGTTTTCTTCGTTTTTGTTCGTTTATCGATTGTTCGGCGATTCGGTTCGTATTAGATAGTTATATTAAGCGTTATAAGTGATGTAATGATGTGACTTGGCGATTCGAATATGCGAGAGCGATGCGATAGCGAGTGTAATCATAATCATAAACATACATAACACGTAAATAACATAAAACCATATAATTAATGCATTTCAAAATTGCACGATGCGAAACGATGCGATGCGAAATGGCACATAGTTGTAACTGAGATTAGATTAGCGGTCGTTAATAAGCGATTAGATGCGATAATCATCATAAACAATATAATTAATTAACACAACTCTTTCATAACCGAATCTCGGAGTACAATTGGATAGATACAATGGACCAAAAAGAAAGAGATAACAACGAAAATCGGAGTTGTTACAGTCTCCCCTACTTTAGGAAATTTTGTCCCGAAATTTAAGTAGTGGCCGTAACAAAGAGGTGCGGATATTTGGTCTTCATGTCACTTTCCAACTCCCAAGTGAACTCCGCGCCGCGTTTGCCTTCCCATCGGACTTTCACGATAGGGATGCGAGAGCATAGTTTCTTGGTTTCTCGGTCCATGATCTCGACAGGCTTTTCCACGAAATGGAAAGTCTCGTTGATTTGCAGATCTTCGAGAGGTACATGGAGATTCTCTTCGGCTAGGCACTTCTTGAGGTTAGACACGTGGAAAGTCGGATGGACGTTGTTGAGTTCCTCCGGTAATTCGAGGCGATAGGCCACTTTGCCGATTATTTCCAGAATCTTAATGGGACCAACGTATCATGGCGCTAGCTTTCCTTTCTTTCCGAAGCGGAACCACTCCCTTCCAAGGTGCAACCTTTAGGAGAACGTGGTCTCCCACTTCGAACTGTAGGGGCTTACGGCGTTTATCGGCGTAACTCTTTTGACGACTCCGAGCTTTCAAGAGATTGTCTCTGATCTGGAGGATTTTGTCTGTCGTTTCTTGAATTAACTCGGACCGGTGATTTGTGCTTCTCCGATCTCGTGCCATGCAATAGGCGATCGACATTTTCTTCCATACAGTTCCTCAAAAGGAGCCATTTGAATGCTGGTATGATAACTATTATTGTACGAGAATTCGATTAAAGGTAAATGCGTATCCCAATTACAGTTTCGGCACCACATTTGATTTCTTCCTCCAAAGTATTCTCGTTAAAGCAAGCGAATTGGGCGGAGAGAATCATGATTTCGAGGTCATTCAAAGCTTGAGAGTCACGAATACTATACACATAGCTTCGTCGACTTAGAGCATCGGCTACGACACTTGCTTTGCCGGATGGTAGCGTATCTCGCAATCGTAATCGTTGAGAAGTTCAACCCATTGGCGTTGGCGTATATTCAGTTCTTTTTTCTGATTGAAGATATGTTGTAATCTCTTATGGTCGGTGAAGACCGTACACTTAGTATCGTAAAAGGTAGTGTCGCCATATCTTCAACGCAAAAAAAACTGCACCGAGTTCGAGATCGTGGGTTGTGTAGTTTTTCTCGTGGATCTTGATTTGACGAGACGCATACGCGATAACCTTGTCTCGTTGCATGAGGACACAACCAAGACCAAGATTAGAGGCATCGCAATAAACAATGAAGTCGTTGTTTCTGTCGGGGAGAGCGAGGATAGGAGCGTTGCATAACATACGCTTGAGAATTTGAAAAGCTTCTGCTTGCTTGGAATCCCAAACGAAAGGTTTGTCTTTATGAGTTAAGGCGGTAAGCGGAACGGTGATTTTCGAGAAGTCGGCGATGAATCGACGGTAGTAACCCGCCAATCCAAGAAATGAACGGATTTCGAAAGCATTCTTCGGTGTAATCCAACTCTTGACGGCTTTGATCTTTGCAGGGTCGACGTGAATCCCTTGTCTATTGACGATGTGGCCGAGAAACTGGACTTCTTCGAGCCAGAATTCACATTTTGAGAACTTAGCATAAAGGCGATTTCCTTGAAGAAGTTCGAGGACTAAACAGAGATGGCACGCGTGTTCGTTTCCCGACTTCGAATAGATAAGGATGTCATCAATAAACACAATGACGAAACGATCTAAGAAAGCTTTACACACACGGTTCACTAAGTCCATGAAGACCACGGGTGCGTTTGAAAGACCAAAGGGCATGACCACGAATTCGAAATGGTCATAACGGGTACGAAAGGCGGTTTTCGGAATATCTTCTTGCCAACACGCGTAACTAATGATACCCGGAACGTAAATCGATCTTGGAAAAACAAGTAGCACCTTGAAGCTGATCAAGTAAGTCGTCGATTCGGGGAAAAGGGTAACGGTTCTTTATCGTAAGTTTGTTAAGTTCACGATAATCGATGCACATTCGGAACGTCCCATCTTTCTTTTTCACAAAAAGGACGGGTGCGCCCCAAGGAGAAGTGCTCGGGCGTATGAAACCTTTATCCAGAAGCTCTTGAAGTTGGCTTGATAGCTTGCGCATTTCGGATGGTGCGAGACGATAAGGGGCTTTAGCAACAGGTGTAGCACCAGGAACTAAATCGATACGGAATTCAACATTGCGAGTAGGGGGTAAACCAGGTAAATCTTCGGGAAAGACCTTAGGAAATTCACGAACAACAGGAACGTCTTTAAAAGTCTTCTTTTCTTTCTCCGGGTTCATGATATGGGCTAGAAAAGCAACACATTGCTTTCACAAACATTTGTGGCTCGAGTACACGATAAAAGCATCAACTTCTTTGAGGGAGTCTCACCATAAACATGAAGCTGATTACCGTTAGGGAGAGGGAAACGAATCATTTTATCAAAACATATAACTTCAGCATGATTTTCTCGAAGAAAATCCATGCCTACTATGATGTCGAAGCTACCTAACTGCATAGGTATGAGATTGATCGAGAAGACATGGTTGTTGAGATCGAGAGTACAACCACGTAGGACGGAGGTAACGGTAACAGATTTTCTGGTGGCGACTTCCACATCGAAAGTCTTTGGGAGTTTAGCGCTTACATTTTAAAACCTTTTCGAATTCTAACGATACAAAACAATTATCAGCACCAGTATCAAATAAACATGAAGCATAAATACCATTAATGAGAAACGTACTATTGACAACGCTGTTGTCATTCTGAGCTTGGCGATGGTTCAGGTTAAAGGCTCGTCCACGTGCAGCCTGTTGGTGCTGCTGTTGAGGCTGTGGTGGTTGTGGCTGCTGCTGTGGCTCTTGTTTCACAGGCTTGTTTGGGCAGACATTACTGAAATGATTTGGGTCTCCGCACGTGTAGCAGGCACGTGCCCTTGGGTCTGGCTGTTGATTGGCCTGAGGAGGAGCTGGTAGAGCTGGAGCTGCTTAAGGAGCTGGCTGGCAAGGACCACTACGGCAGCTGACAGTAAAGTGGCCGTAGATGTTACAGTTGGTGCAGAAGCGACAATTTCCACAAACTGCGTGATGATATGTGCATTTTGAGCACAAAGGATGAGGATCAGTAACGCACGTTTAGCTGGGAGTGCGTTTTGAGCAGGAGCCTGGTAAGGCTGGGAATTGAGCGGTGTAGCAGCAGCGTAGTTCTTGCTAGGGTTTCCTCTTTTACGTCCCTGACGCTTTCCCTTCGGGTCACTGGATGGTTCGGTAGCAACAGTTGGTTCGGTGACAGCTTGATTGGCAATTTTCACATGGTTCTTGAAATAACCATCTTGAACTCGCTGATCATTGATCTCAGCAGCGAGCATGTAGGTTTCCTCGATGGTTGTAGTACGAGAAACTTTCACAATATTCGCGACACATTCGGGTAGAGCACGTATATACTTGTTGATGGCTTTCTCAGTAGTATCAACTTGGCTGGGACAGATGATGCTCAAAATTTTGAATCGAGCGGTAAGTCCAGCATTGTCAGGACCATCTTGCTTGATACCCCAAAACTCATTCTCGAGCTTTTGAATGTAACATTTGTAAAAATCGGGTTTTCAAAACCCGCTCCGTTTTGTAATCGAATATCAAGTTATAAAAGTTACGTTGATTTATGATTATTTTGATTTAAACGATATATAATTAATATATAAACTAAACTATAAAGATTATATTTGATGAAAAGTTAAAACAAAATAAATAAAAAAATTATGTTGCTGCCGGGACTCGAACACGGGTCAGCCAAGAACAACTCCAACGCCTTAACACACACTCACATCACCACTCCGCCACTTTGTGTTTTCTGTTATCTCTAGGAAACAAATGAGATTTATACACAAACTCGGTTAAAACCGGTTGCGCCAACTGAGAAACTGAAATCGGCAATTCAATCGTCTAATCGTTTGATTAATCGTTCATTCACATTTTATAACCGATGAACTGATGATTTTAATCAATTCAGAAGTGATTGAACATCAATTTTCTTCATTAATCGGTTTTTATAACCGAAATGAATCAAGTCACAATTACTTCAATTCCAGACCTCTCTCGCGACTCAGAAACGTCATAACAATACTCCATTTCATTTTCGTCACATTTTCAGACCATCAGAACGCTTAAATCAGCTCGCCGGAATTTTCTGCAAATCTCGCCGGAAAACCGTATTCATCCTCAAACGGTAAATCTCTCAATATTATTGCAGTTCAACAATTCTTAAGCTATTTCTAACTTAAACCACTCAATTGAAATCGAATTCAGGCGCTGTATTCAACTAATTCCAGTTCGCCGGAAAGATTCTGAAAGTCTTTATTTCCGTCTGTGAAACGGTAAGGACCTTCAAACACATCGTTAACGTTTGTTTATCACTTCAATTCCACAATGGACTAATCAAAAACGGCTAATCGTCTGTTCAGTTGAGGTGCACAAAAACAGAGACCGACGCCTGCCGGAACTCTGTAACCAAACGTTCACCGGTATGTTCTTTCTCTAATCGTCAACCCCGCTATCTCTTATCAGTTTGTGTAATGCTTAGCAATCGAATTAACAAGTTTTAATGATGTAAACTGCCGTCGGTAAAAATCCAGTGAAGAAGATGAACATTGGTAATACTATAAGTATAATTAAAATTGGTAGTTTAAACGGGTTAGACACACAGTCCAGCGGTGGACTGTGTGCAAAATACATACGCATGTCCCGAGTTCGATTCCTGCTATACGCACTCCTTATATAATAAAATGCCTTTTTGTTTAAAAACTAAACCGGGTTAACCCAGTTAGTGGTTAAGTATAATAAAAACCGAGATAATAACCAGGTTAGACACACAGTCCAGCGGTGGACTGTGTGCAACATTAAGCCATACGTCGCGCGTTCGAAACCCGTCACTAGCACCGGTCCGTTGAATTAAAATGTTTTTGCAATTAAAAAGAATTTCGGTTAAATTGGATAAGTGTATAAATATAATTAAAAACAAGATTATTTCGGGTTAGACACGTAGCTCAGCTGGTAGAGCTGCGTGCACGCGTACGGGAGGTCTCGGGTTCGAGCCTCACCCAGCGCAAACTATGTCATTGACCGAACCGGTCAACAAGTCAACAGGTCAACGGTCAACGGTCAACGCAAAATAAACAATTTTTTTTATATTTTTATTTATTTAATTTAATTTAAAAATCAATTAAAAATACTTAAAAATAACATTTTTAAAGATAGAAAATAGCCTTAAACTCACAAAAATATATCATCCTTAATAAAATCCACTCATTTAATATATTTTTTCGTTATTATTTAGGTTAGTATTTCTCGTTGTCCCGCTCATCTAATTCGTGCGCATCTCACCATCTCCAATCCAACGCACCCAATGTGAGTGAATCTTTACAAATTCCCCGTTTAATCACGTTTTGGGGTGTATCATGTGTCTTGTTATATATATTTAAACCATAGTGCATACATCATATCATGAACATGTGTATTCAGTTTGTTTCTGTTGTATTGTTAGATGCAATTTATTATTTTCAGTACATGCAATTTCATAGGCCGCCGCTCCCCATTACATTATGAGCGTTGAGCATGTTCCCCATTTCATTATGAGGTTGAACCTGGCGTGCCCACATACGATCGGCTCCGTTTGATTGAGCCTTGATCGCACAGACATTTTCATTTTCAGTACATGCAATACGATCGGCTCCGTTTGATTGAGCCTTGATCGCACAGTTTCAATTATGTTATTTATCGTATGATGTTAGTATGTTCATGTATGCTGTCATATGTTATTGTATGTTATAGTTGTGACTGCTATTTGCTACTGCTTGATTATTTACATTTGCTCATCTATGATTATGCACAATTTTTCATTTATAAACTAACAAGTAATTCATTAATAAATGTTTATCTAATAAGGTTCACTCGCCAACTTATGTTGACCCAAAAACCCCCATTTTACACATGATACAGGTGAACCAGCAGCAGCTAGGAACACATAGGACTTGGACTAGAAGAATAAAACGATTTAGAGTTGGAATTGTTATGTTTGGTTTATTTTCTTTGTATTGAATGAACATGTTTGAATATTTGGAAATGTAACTTTGACTTTAATAAATATGAAACATATTAGTAAATGTCATGAGCTTTGGTGATAACCCAATTATGCCCCGACTCTTATTCCGCTGCGGGTCGGGGTGTGACATTGAATCTCATGCGGAGGACAGAACTCCTTCTTCATCACTTCCTTGAGTTCCTCCCAAGACAGATTATAGGCTTCGTCATTACCGCGCCTATTTCTTTCTGCGGTCCACCAGTCGAGAGCACGGGACTGGAAGACTCCTGTAGCGTTCACCGTGCGAAGGTAATCGGGGCATCCACTTTGCCTAAAGGTGACCTCGATGGTGTCAAACCAATGGAACATAGAAGTCGGTCCATCGTTGCCCGTGAAGGCGAGAGGCGCACAAGCCTTGAAATTTTTGAAACTGAACCATGACTTGGGGGTTTCAGTTTTCGAGTCGAGCGAGGAGTTACTGCTCACAACATGAATTTCCGAGACGATTTGCGGGATGACTTTAGCCATTTCTTTGGCTACCATTGTAGCGATGTGCTTATCGGCGTTGCTGTGCTAGAGATTCCTCCTGATATGTGATCCCATATAAGACATCTACATTGAAGGATTTAATAGGATGAGATTCGATTATAATAAGTCTATGTTTAAAGTATTTATTTTTATTATTCACACAAGGCACAAGGTCACATAAACACGTAGACAAGTAAACATGTAGGCAGACAAACACGTAGGCACATAAGCACATAGCACATAAGCACGTAATTCACGTAAGCACATATCTTGCACGTATTCACCTTCTTATAAGTAAAGCATAGCGCGTTCGAGAAGCGATATAATAGTGAGACATAAGCGATATATAAGCGAGTAATACTGCACGTGAGGCACACAAGTCCTCATAGGCGTAAGCGAGTTAAACGATTAGTTTGGTTGGTGTATTAATTTAACGTTTTAGATTACGAGAGCTGTGCGAGTTGTGCATATATCGATGGGAGTGAAAGCGATAAATCGAGAAAATGGATAAGCGAGAAATCGGATAAAGCGAAAATTCTCAAAATTCAAACACATAATAATAAACTTGATGATGCGTAAATCGACGATAATAGGCTTAAATCAATTGGGAGCGTCCTGGGTTTTGAGACGTTGACTACCCAAAGTGATTCGAAAATTCTCTGAGTCCGGACACACGATTTGGCCTAATAGACAAATGCTCTCGCCGTACAACGGTTAACGACATTCATCCTTCCAGTTACGTCGTGTTCCGAGTCATCGAAATAATCGAGACCTTGGTGAGATTGAAAATCGAGGAGCGAAATTAGTTATTAAGATGCGGGTTTCACCCCTAACTTAACAACATCATTCCTTGTTGTGGTTATGCTCACCGATCCAGTCGGGATTTCCCTAGATAGAAATGGAGATTTTCGTCGAGGTTTGGATATCACTCCTAACTCAACAAAGGTATCTCGTGTGAGAGAGAATGCGCGGAGTGAATGATCTTATCGAGAGTTCTCGGTTTTCACACCTAATCTCGACTTGATCACTCGTCTTGTGTGATACGAGCGTTTCCAAGCGTGTATATTGTATTAGCCTTAGGAAAGGCACATTTAAGCATTTATGGCAAGTAGTTTAAGTATTTAAGTCAAAGATTTGTCAAATTGGGTACTTAGACTGTAGACTAGGTTGAACATGGCAATTCTACCTAATTCCCTACAGTTATGGCTCTGATACCAATATGTCACCGAACTTGCAAAGTCTGTTAACCCTCTACACAAGTTCGACCGAACTTGTTAGGTTTCTTGAGAAACGTAACAAGTTCGCCCGAACTTGTCTCAAAACACAGCAGTTGCTCACAAGTTCGCTCGAACTTGTATGTTTACATACAAGTTTAGCCGAACCGCCTACTGCCCAAACCAAACTTCACCGTTTCAGCTTTTCAGAGACTGATGCATTTCGGTTCGCGTATGCAGGCTGATCCGACGCTCTCCTTCGTCTACCAACAGTCGTCTTCTTCATTCTAAACGCACCGACTGTGAGTATACTTGACCCGTTTTCGCTTTAACGCACTTTTTGGGTGTTACATATGTTCCTCTATCAAAAATCACCTCACAAATCCACTATTTATCACACGCGAATAATCTTATTATATATGCTCAATACGTGATACTAGAAACATGTGACTAGGACTTATTTTCGTTAACTTGCCTCCTAGCTAGTATGGTACTATAGTGTGGCTAACACCCGACGGGGTCTAGTTAGGGTGGACGCGCTAGCCTTCTCACGGAAGTTAGCATGAGAAATATGCCTAGTTTTGTGTGATGTGTTTTGGTGTATCATGATTTGTTGTTGGACTATTTCGCGAATGGTTTCTCTATTATGCTAGTATTACTTAAACGTGTATGCTCACCTTTACTTAATCGTATTGACTTGTATTTTAACGTATGTAACAGGTTGAGGATTTTAGCTTGGATGCTTTGGACGCAATTTTGCTTAGTTTAGGTTTTGCTTTAGAAACGCTTGTAATAAATCTAGAGATTTTAAACTGGAATCTGTGTTATGAGAAAACGCTGTTTTGTAATGGTTATTTGAAATATTATGTTTAATAGTATGGGATCATACAAGTTCGAGCGGACTTGCCTACTGCCCAAACCAAACTTCACCTTTTCAGCTTTTCGGAGACTAATGCACTTCCGTTCGCATATGCAGGCTGATCCGGCACTCCCCTTCGTCTACCAACAGTCGTCTTCTTCATTCTAAACGCACCTATTGTGAGTATACTTGACCCGTTTTCGCTTTAACGCACTTTTTGGGTGTCACATATGTTCCTCTATCAAAAATCACCTCACAAATCAACTGTTTATCACACGCGAATAATCTGATTATATAAGCTCAATACGTGATACTAGAAACATGTGACCAGGACTTATTTTCGTTAACTTGCCTCCTTAGTTAGTATGGTACTATAGTGTGGCTAACACCCGACGGGGTCTAGTTAGGATGGACGCGCTAGCCTTCTCACGAAAGTTAGCATGAGAAATATGCCTAGTTTTGTGTGATGTGTTTTGGTGTATCATGATATGTTGTTGGACTATTTCGCGAACGGTTTCTTTATTATGCTAGTATTACTTAAACATGTATGCTCACCTTTACTTAATCATATTGACTTGTACTTTAACGTATGAAACAGGTTGAGGATTTTAGCTTGGATGCTTTGGACGCAGTTTTGCTTAGTTTAGGTTTTGCTTTAGAAACGCTTGTAATAAATCTAGAGATTTTAAACTGGAATCTGTGTTATGAGAAAACGTTGTTTTGTAATGGTTATTTGAAATATTATGTTTAATAGTAAGGGATGTTAGACGTTATGTAATATTGTTAAATAATAGTTATGGAACTTCTCATGAGATAATCTGGTTCGCTTAGTGCCGCGCTCTGATGATTCCGACATCGGTTGGGGTGTGACAAGGGGTGTGCATGGTTCGGTTCGGTTCGGTACGGTTTTTGGGTAAAATCGAAACCATAACCGAAAGTTTGGTTTTTGGTTTTTGAAAACCGTTCAGTTTCGGTTATTTCCCTTTATAGTAGCGGTTCGGTTTGGTTTTTCGTTTTTTGAAATAAGATCTGTATGATTCAAAAATAAAAAGTATAATTTAAAGTTTAAACAACTTTTTTAAATGTCATTTAAGTTCATATATTCAGTATTTTTAATTAATATTGTTTACGTAAACCTAATCTTCTAATCTGTTTTAATGTTTCTTCAAACTTTTTCTAAAGACATTTTCTTTAATAATACTTTGAAAAACATTTAATTTTTATGTTAAATTTTGTTCTTTCTTGTAAACAATGGATAAATCATTTCAATGATAAATAAACATGTTAATGTTCTTATTATAAATATTTAACAATCAAGAATAAAATTAATAATTCTTAGTAGCATGGGTTAAACACTTAAACATAAAAATATATGAATTTAGCCTATATTATAATTATCGGTTCGTTTTGGTTATTTTCGATTATTGAAAATGGTTATCCGAAAACCGAACCGAAACTTTCGGTTATTAAAAATCTAAAAACTAAACCGTCAGTTTTTGTTTCGGTTCGGTTTTGTCAGTTATTTCGGTTACGGTTCGGTTATTTTGGTTTTCTGCTCACCCCTACATTTCATTTCCTATTTTTTGAAAAAAATAAAAATATTACATGAGGTTTTTACAAAGGTTTTTTTTGAGTTTTATCAACTCAAGTGCGTTTTCGTTTTATCCTTCCGCTATATATATACACACATACAGGGCTCGGTTCAAATGAGAATCGCCACGAGTTATGAGAACCCTGAGAACTTCTTCTTCCTGCGCGAGTTGGGCCAAAAAAATTTTACACACACGTAGATAAAAATATTATAAACACGTCTGTAAAAGAAGGTAAAATTTTTTTGTTGAATCGGTAGTTTTTACTGATGCAAGTTTTTTTACGCGCATGTGTAATCTTTGTACGAAGATATATATTTTTTAGCCTCATGCAAATGTGTGTATGCGACATTTTTTTAATTCTTTTTTGCTGAAACAATTTTTTTTTATGACTTTTGAGAAATAAAATTTCAGAAAAACCTTTTGGATGGCCTAGTTCTCACGGTTCTTACAACTTAAGATAGTTCTCATTTTAACTCATCCCTATATATATATATATATATATATATATATATATATATATATATATATATGTATATAGGGTAAGTTTCATGCGAGAACCACCTTTATTGTGAGAACCGCGAGAACCACCTTTATTGCAAAATAAAACCTAAAAAAATAAAAAAAGCATTAATTTTTTTTAATAAAAATAGTTATATTTCGTTACCAAAATTTTTTCTTTTCGAGTAACAGTTATCCAATAATACACTCAATTTTACATTAAATGCACATGTGCATCATTATGTATAACAATTATATACCATGTTTTGGTACAAAAAGTTTATGATTTTGAATGATGAAGTAGGCTCATATATATGTTTTTTGGTTAGTTATATCTAGTGGTTGATGGGTTCATTATAGTTGTCACTTTATGATGTAATATGTTGATTGGATGGTATAAACGGTGTTGATATACATGTAATAAAGTGAAAATATTGGTATTTGTATTGTATTATAAATGGTAGGAGGTAATGATATTGTATTATGGATGGTAGAAGGTAATGGAAGTGTATTATGGATGGTATGATAGATGAAAGAGAAAGTGTATTCAAAGTAGTGTACCAAAACACCTTATTTCATGTTGATGCATATAGATGCACATGTGCATTTCTTATATTGGTAACGTGAAAAGTAGTGTATTACACATGGTAGTGTAAATGAAAGTACAATTGTCTAATGTTTGTAATGTATTACGGAATTGTCAAAGAAATGATGAAAATGCACATGTGCATGGTAGTGTATTATGGATGGTATGATAGATGAAAGAGAAAATATATTCAAATTAGTGTACCAAAACACATTATTTCATGTTGATATATATAGATACACATATGCATTGCTAATATTGGTAACGTAAGTATGAAGATGATTTGAATATGTGAGCATTGAAATATGTATGATAAATATGTATGTATGTATGTATGTTTGACTGTAAGTATAATTCACTATGTATCACAAAATGTAGTATTGGAAGTGTTTGCATGCATTTGTGTATGTAATAAATATGAAAGAAATAAACATCATGAGTTTGCATATAACCACATAAACAATTAAAATCTAATCAACTATAGTATAGGCTCTAAGGGTCTAATAACCTATCCTATATCCCTATAGTCAAAAGCTCTGATACCAATCTGTCACACCCCGACCCGCAGCGGAAAAAGGTGATCGGGGCATGATCGGGTTTTCATCAAAGCTCATGACATTTATTATAACGTTTCATATTTATTATCACCAATTTAAGGAAGATCATACAATCATAATTACAACATGTCTATACATCTTTCTAGACTTCATTATTTTCTTCTAAGGCATTTTCCTATGTGTTCCTTGCTTCATCCTGTTCACTGTATCATGTGTAAAAATGGTTTTTGATCAACAAAAGTTGGCGAGTGAACCTTGTTAGAAAAACATTTATTATTTATTTCTGGTTGTATTTAATATGAAAAAATTGTGCAATAATCATATAATGAACAAACGTAAATAAACATACAATAACAAACAAATAGCATACAATAACAAACAAATAGCATACAATAACAAACCACCTTGCATGAATATGTAATATGAATGACAATGTAAATGTTGGCAACGTCTCGTTCACGCTCATAGGTAATGGAGAACGGCTCACGCTCATAGGTAATGGGGAGCAGACGGCCTATGATGAAATGTATGTGCGATCAAGGCTCAATCAAACGGAGCCGATCGTATGTTGGCAACGCCTCGTTCACGCTCATAGGTAATGGGGAACAGCTCAACGCTCATAGGTAATGGGGAGCGGCGGCCTATGATAATGTATGTACTGAAAATGATAAATTTAATCTAAACAATAATCACACAAACAGATGATACATGTTGAATATACATTTAATCATGAATATGATGGATGCACAATAGTTTAAAAGTAATAAATAATAAGACACATGATACACCCCAAAAACGTGATTAAAACGGGGAATTTGTAGAGATTCACTCACCTTGGGTGCGTTCGGTGAATGATGTTGAATGCGCACGAGTTTAGAGGATTGATCGACGAGGAATAACTAACCTAATTAATAACGAAAAGTTACGGTAAATAAGTGGATTTTATTAACAATTTAAATAGGATTTTTGGATATATTTTTGTGAGTTTAAGGCTATTTTCTAACTTTAAAAACGTTATTTTTAAGTATTTTTAATTGATTTTTAATTAAATAAATAAATAAAAATAATAAAAAATGTTGACTTTTGACCGTTGACCATGACCGTTGACCGGTCCGGTCGCTTATATATGTGCGCTGGGTGAGACTCGAACCCGTGACCTCCCGTACGCGTGCACGCAGCTCTACCAACTGAGCTACGTGTCTAACCCGAAATAATTCTGTTTTTAATTATACTTATATACTATTTAGATTTATCCAGAAATTATTTATTTTAAAAAGGATTTTAAATGTATCGAACCGGTGCTGTCAACAGGTCTCGAACCGGGACCTGTGGGTTAATGTGCACACAGTCCACCGCTGGACTGTGTGTCTAACCTGGTTAATAATCCGGTTTTTATTATACTTAACATGATTCTGTGAGTTATCACGGTTCGGTTAAAAAGGGCATTTTTATTTCAAGAGAGTGAGGTTGGGACAGGGATCGAACTCGAGACGTGCGTGTATTGTTTGCACACAGTCCGCCGCTGGACTGTGTGTCTAACCCGTTCAATATACTAATTTTAATTAATCTTATAATATAACTGAACTTCGTCTTCTTCACTCAAGATTACAGATAATGATAATTCAACTGATTCATGTCTAATTCGATTAACAAGCATTATAAGTAATTGAAAGGTAATGAACGGAGAGAGTTTGGGGAAAGGATGTACCGATCAGTGTCTTTCACAGAACTCCGGCAAAGATTCGTCGGCTCTGTTTGTGAACTTCGGCTGTTAGAATCAATTAACAGTTCTGTTCGATTAGTTATGAAATTGAGGTACTTAAACAAGGATTAACAGAAGTTTGAATGATTATACCGATTCACAGCGTGGGATCAGAAATTTCAGAGGTTTTCCGGCGAGAGCTGCATATTCCGGCTACGTCGTCTGGGATTGATTCTGATGGTTGGATTGAAGTTAGTAACAGTCTAACAACGGATTGAAACAGAAAGAGTCGAGGTATTTACCATTTTGAGGTGAGTCTCGGTTTTCCGACGAAAGTCCGGTGATGGCAGGATATTTCCGGCGCGTGAAATTGCTTCGAGAAAAGGTGCGATTTTGAGCGAAAAGGCTACCAGAGACTTGTGGGTGTATTTATAGGGAAGAATAGAGACGAATTGGGTCTGATTTCAGTCTCAATTCATGGTCAGCTGATTTCCGGCGGTTACGACTGAGGTCGCGGGTTTAGACATCGGTTATAACCGAAGTTGAGGTAAATTCTTCGGTTAAATCAATAGAAACCGTCAATTATCGGCGAAGTCGTCGGGATTTCCGGCGACTGCGAAATGAGCGCGTCTTTGACTGGATTTGATTTCTGTGTTTTATTATTTGAATTAATTGTTTCGATATGTTATCAAATAACAAAAGTGGCGGAGTGGTTGGATGTGTGTGTGTTAAGACTTGGCTGACCGGCTGACCCGGGTTCGAATATAAATTTTCATTTTTATTCTAATGACTTGGCTGACCCTTGTTTTATTTTTATTTCATTATTTTTAATAAATTTTCAAATATAAATTTTATATTCTAATATACTTATTAGTTATGTATCGTTTAAAATTAATTTGAGCATTAAATATGCAACGAAATTTTTAACTGAATGTTCGGTTAATAAACGAAGCGGGTTTGGTTAACCCGGTTTTTGACGGATGTTACAGTATCCCCTACTTTTAGAAATTTCGTCCCGAAATTTAAGTAGTGGCATGCTTGTCTGAAAAGGATGGTGTTTTAATTTGGCAATTGCATACATATAAGGGGTAAGAGTTTAAAGTTTTGTTTGAGGCGGTAACGTTCCTTGTAAGGGTTGAGTACCCTGCTACAGGAATCGCTTTTTGATGCCTATGATAAAATATTGATAAACAGAGTTGATTGACTGAATACGATTTCATGCGCAAGAATTTTGATATGTTTGGAAAGATAAGGTTATATCTTAAAACAAAACTTCTACTACTAAAACCCACATGGAACTTCTCATAATCGCCTGACAATGCCTCTGATCCTTTGACAAGAATACTTATATATAGGAAGTACCAGCGGCGTATCCACCATATTCTTGTCAAATTTTTATTGACTTTATCAGTAAATCATGATTGGTTCTATGATGTGACTCTAGAACATAAACAAACACAACAACCAAAGCCTGAGTCCTAATTCTGATAGTATACATGTTCGAATGGTGACAGTACCTCTCTCGTTTGTTATGATGGAGAGGTTAGTCTATGTAGAAATAGAACACAATCCAATTTATTTAAATGATGAAATGATATTGAATGCTAAATCAGTGAGTATAAAACAAACTTCAACCAAGATATTACTAAACCCTACATGGAACTTCTCATAACCGCCTGACAATGCCTCTGATCCTTTGACAAGAATACTTATATATAGGAAGTACCAGCGGCGTATCCACCATATTCTTGTCAAATTTTCATTGGTTTTATCAGTAAGTTATGATTAGTCCTATGTGACTCTAAAACATAAACAAACACAATCAACCAAAGCTTGAGTCTTAATTCTGATAGTATACATGTTTGAATGATGACAGTTCCTCTCTCGTTTGTTATGATGGAGAGGTTAGTCTATGTAGAAGTGAGACCAGCCCAACTTCTTTAAATAATGAGATTGAAATACGTTGAGATGTATGATGATACGAATGCTAAAATCAGTGAGTATAAAACAAACTTCAACTATGACATTACTAAATCCTACATGGAACTTCTCATAATCGCCTGACAATGCCTCTGATCCTTTGGCAAGAATACTTATATATAGAAGTACCAGCGGCGTATCCACCATATTCTTGTCAAATTTTCATTGGCTTTATCAGTAAATTATGATTAGTTCTATGTGACTCTAAAACATAAACAAACACCATCAACCAAAACTTGAGTCTTAATTCTGATAGTATACATGTTTGAATGATGACAGTACCTCTCTCGTTTGTTATGATGGAGAGGTTAGTCTATGTAGAAGTGAGACACAGCCCAACTTCTTTGCATGATGAGATTGAAATACGTTGAGATGTATGATGATGTGAATGTTAAATCAACGAGTATAAAACAAAACTGAAATAGTAATTCGCATTAAGATCCTTGGATAAATTTCAATTTATAATTGAGATACGTGAAAATTGAGATAACATAAAGAAAAACATAAAAACGAAGCGTTTGAGTTGAATCTTGATTTTTGGTGAAGGGGACTAGTTGGGTGGTTCGTTTGGGCCGTCATTATCTTCAATAGGATTGGAGTTGATGTTGAAAACTCTTCCTCTTGCTGGTGGCCTAATGGTTGGGTTTTCTTGATTTGATTGGTTAACTGGGTTTGCTTGAGCTTGGGCGTTTATGATGTTAACCAATCGAGGGCACGTGTTTCTAAAGTGGGTAGGGTCGCCACAATTAAAACAATCTCGAACATAAGGAAACATGGGGTATTGGGGTTGTTGATATGTTTGGATCATGTTTTGAGTAGGGGGTGAGGTTTGGTTTTGAGAGGTGCGGCAAACCTTGCTCAAATGACCATAGCGTCCACAATTCGCACATAGTCGACAAAGTAAGGTAGATGGATGGTGATAAAAACAGGTGTTACATTGAGGGTGAGGTCCTAGGTAAGGTTTCTTATTTGGGTATGTTGAGTTGGGTGCTACTTGAGTGATTGGGATAGCTTGGAGGGGTATGGCTTGTGAAATTGGTTGGTTGGTTGGGTGACAGCGAAAAGTTTTCCATCTCGTTTTCTCTTAGAAATGGATCGTGAAGGGGATTCGGTTTGGGTTTGTTGAACTTGAACTACAATGTTGGGTATTACGGCAGCCATTTGTTGAGCGATTTGGGCAGCCATGCGCTCGCGAGCTTTTCCTGCTCTCATCTTCCTACGAGCGGAATTAGAAGACATCTACAAGGAATACATATCAAGAGTATGAGTTGGATGTTTTTGGGATCATGTGTCGTATTTAGGAATGAACATCATAAAATAAATATAAAATAATAAATCTACTACATCCATAGGATGTCTTGGGCTTTGCTCGTAATTGGCCTTGCATGCCGCCATACTTCACCTTCGTAATCATGTGGGCCCCCATGATGACCGGGTTTTTCATATGGTTCGCATGTGTTAGCCTGGTTACGTACACTAAAACCCGGAGAAAATCGAGAAATAAGTATGTAACGTATGATATTCAGAATGTATCCAGGTGTGGACACGGTGACACCTCAAAGTGGGGTTAGTTCGAACGACGTTTGGTGTGGCATGCTTTGGCCTAATAGGTCCTTCGTACTCTCATCGTTAGTCCCCAGGTAGGCAAACTGGTCCGTTATATTGGATTTATACGAATGCCAACCTAGACAGGACGTTCCGACTACCGGTACTTGTACCCTTAAAGTTACTACATGCCCGTCGTAGAACTCACTTCGATGAGATTTGAAAAATGCGACAAAATCTTGAATAACGGAAGTATGAAGATGATTTGAATATGTGAGCATTGAAATATGTATGATAAATATGTATGTATGTATGTTTTTGACTGTAAGTATAATTCACTATGTATCACAAAATGTAGTATTGGAATTGTTTGCATGCATTTGTGTATGTAATAAATATGAAAGAAATAAACATCATGAGTTTGCATATAACCACATAAACAATTAAAATCTAATCAACTATAGTATAGGCTCTAAGGGTCTAATAACCTATCCTATATCCCTATAGTCAAAAGCTCTGATACCAATATGTCACACCCCGACCCGCAGCGGAAAAAGGTGATCGGGGCATGATCGGGTTTTCATCAAAGCTCATGACATTTATTATAACGTTTCATATTTATTATCACAATTTAAGGAAGATCATACAATCATAATTACAACATGTCTATACATCTTTCTAGACTTCATTATTTTTTTCTAAGGCATTTTCCTATGTGTTCTTGCTTCATCCTGTTCACCTGTATCATGTGTAAAAATGGTTTTTGGATCAACAAAAGTTGGCGAGTGAACCTTGTTAGAAAAAACATTTATTATTTATTTCTGGTTGTATTTAATAGGGAAAAAATTGTGCAATAATCATATATGAACAAACGTAAATAAACATACAATAACAAACAAATAGCATACAATAACAAACAAATAGCATACAATAACAAACCACCTTGCATGAATATGTAATATGAATGACAATGTAAATGTTGGCAACGTCTCGTTCACGCTCATAGGTAATGGGAACGGCTCACGCTCATAGGTAATGGGGAGCAGACGGCCTATGATGAAATGTATGTGCGATCAAGGCTCAATCAAACGGAGCCGATCGTATGTTGGCAACGCCTCGTTCACGCTCATAGGTAATGGGGAACAGCTCAACGCTCATAGGTAATGGGGAGCGGCGGCCTATGATAATGTATGTACTGAAAATGATAAATTTAATCTAAACAATAATCACACAAACAGATGATACATGTTGAATATACATTTAATCATGAATATGATGGATGCACAATAGTTTAAAAGTAATAAATAATAAGACACATGATACACCCCAAAAACGTGATTAAAACGGGGAATTTGTAGAGATTCACTCACCTTGGGTGCGTTCGGTGAATGATGTTGAATGGCACGAGTTTAGAGGATTGATCGACGAGGAATAACTAACCTAATTAATAACGAAAAGTTACGGTAAATAAGTGGATTTTATTAACAATTTAAATAGGATTTTTGGATATATTTTTGTGAGTTTAAGGCTATTTTCTAACTTTAAAAACGTTATTTTTAAGTATTTTTAATTGATTTTTAATTAAATAAATAAATAAAAATAATAAAAAATGTTGACTTTTGACCGTTGACCTTTGACCGGACCGGTCCGGTCGCTTATATATGTGCGCTGGGTGAGACTCGAACCCGTGACCTCCCGTACGCGTGCACGCAGCTCTACCAACTGAGCTACGTGTCTAACCCGAAATAATTCTGTTTTTAATTATACTTATATACTATTTAGATTTATCCAGAAATTATTTATTTTAAAAAGGATTTTAAATGTATCGAACCGGTGCTGTCAACAGGTTTCGAACTGGGACCTGTGGGTTAATGTGCACACAGTCCACCGCTGGACTGTGTGTCTAACCTGGTTAATAATCCGGTTTTTATTATACTTAACATGATTCTTGAGTTATCACGGTTCGGTTAAAAAGGCATTTTTATTTCAAGAGAGTGAGGTTGGGACAGGGATCGAACTCGAGACGTGCGTGTATTGTTTGCACACAGTCCGCCGCTGGACTGTGTGTCTAACCCGTTCAATATACTAATTTTAATTAATCTTATAATATAACTGAACTTCGTCTTCTTCACTCAAGATTACAGATAATGATAATTCAACTGATTCATGTCTAATTCGATTAACAAGCATTATAAGTAATTGAAAGGTAATGAACGGAGAGAGTTTGGGGAAAGGATGTACCGATCAGTGTCTTTCACAGAACTCTGGCAAAGATTCGTCGGCTCTGTTTGTGAACTTCGGCTGTTAGAATCAATTAACAGTTCTGTTCGATTAGTTATGAAATTGAGGTACTTAAACAAGGATTAACAGAAGTTTGAATGATTATACCGATTCACAGCGTGGGATCAGGAAATTTCAGAGGTTTTCCGCGAGAGCTGCATATTCCGGCTACGTCGTCTGGGATTGATTCTGATGGTTGGATTGAAGTTAGTAACAGTCTAACAACGGATTGAAACAGAAAGAGTCGAGGTATTTACCGTTTTGAGGTGAGTCTCGGTTTTCCGACGAAAGTCCGGTGATGGCAGGATATTTCCGGCGAGTGAAATTGCTTCGAGAAAATGTGCGATTTTGAGCGAAAAGGCTACCAGAGACTTGTGGGTGTATTTATAGGGAAGAATCGAGACGAATTGGGTCTGATTTCAGTCTCAATTCATGGTCAGCTGATTTGCGGCGGTTACGACTGACGTCGCGGGTTTAAACATCGGTTATAACCGACGTTGAGGTAAATTCTTCGGTTTCAATAGAAACCGTCAATTATCGGCGAAGTCGTCGGGTTTCCGGCGACTGCGAAATGAGCGCGTCTTTGACTGGATTTGATTTCTGTGTTTCATTATTTGAATTAATTGTTTCGATATGTTATCAAATAACAAAAGTGGCGGAGTGGTTGGATGTGTGTGTGTTAAGACTTGGCTGACCGGCTGACCCGGGTTCGAATCCCGGCAGCCTTGTTTTATTTTTATTTCATTATTTTTAATAAATTTTCAAATATAAATTTTATATTCTAATATACTTATTAATTATGTATCGTTAAAATTAATTTGAGCATTAAATATGCAACGAAATTTTTAACTGAATGTTCGGTTAATAAACGAAGCGGGTTTGGTTAACCCGGTTTTTGACGGATGTTACAATGGTAGTGTAAATGAAAGTATGTTTGTCTAATGTTTGTAATGTATTATGGAATTTGTCAAATAAATGACGAAAATGCACATGTGCATGGATAGTTGGTACTAAAAAAATTTTTTTTTCTTGAATTTTTTTTATTGTTGAGTAAATATAGCACTTTTTAAAAAAAATGTTAAAAAAACAAAAAAAAATTGGTATTTTTTTGGATTTTTTAGGTATTACTGTTTGTGTTCACACGGTTCTCGCGGTTCTCGCAATAAAGGGTGGTTCCTAACGGATCCTCGTCATATATGTGTGTGTATATATATATATATATATATATGAAGTAGAGTTATAAATGGAAGCAACACTAAAGTTATAAAATTTGAAGGTAACTAACATTATGAGTTTTATATTTTTAACATAGTTGAGGATATTTGATATGTCATTTAACTAATGTTACAAAACATGATAGTAAAAAATAAGAAAACATTCAAACACATGGATGAGATTTTGTTACTATACAATATACAAAATAGTAACACATTTTTTGAAAGTTAATCTATGTTATATAAATAAAATTTTACATGATGATCAATTTAAAGAATGAAATAACGATGATGTGACTAATAAACTTTTGTTTAAACCATAAGTTAAAAAATGTAATCCTCATACGTAATAAATAAAAATAATCATTTACATGATAAGTTTTAAGCACACTTTTTAAGTTTTAGGCAAATAAGGATGACTTCATATTTTACGAAACCATTAGTGTTTTTTACAATTAACACCAACATATTATTTATAGTCTTAACTAGTTAAAAACCCGCAAATTTCACGGGTTGCTAAAAGAAAATATCTTCATTATCGCCGTTAACATAAATATTATGATTATATCTAGTCTAATATAATTTCAAGAATTCAACATGCCACCACATCCAATCGGATATATTTCCACGAACCGATACTATTATATCAAAACACGTTTACTAATCACATATTGATTCTCGCTTTGAAAAAAATATATATGGAAAAGTAAAGAATCGTTTAAGCTACAAAAAACACTTGCCACATGCTTGAATTATACATCGAAAGCTCGCTATTGATCCTCTCACATTGTTCTCTTCACATACATAACAATGCAACAACCACAAAAGGTAACAAAAAACATCCAACATTACATATCCTTTATTGTTCATTCAAATGTATAGTCCCTTGGCAGTATGTAACTAATTAATAGTATCAATTGACATTTCCACCACTTTCACCTCTGCAAAGCAAAGTTCTTTATCACATATTCTAAATCCTAACACGCCTGAACAACAATACCATTAAATCATATTACCATCCAATTATCGATCTTTATTATCTAAGATACCATTTTTACTTTAGCCATGTTACATCCCATTTTATCCATAAAACCTACTCAGAACCCAATAACTTAATAAGTGACCCGAGAAACCCGAACCCGATTTAAAGATAGACCCGAACCAAAACACATATATTCAGTTCGGTTTCAAGTTTCAACCCATACAAATAAAGGACTTGTTAGCCTTTTATGTACAAAAAAAATATGAATTTTGGATAAAAAGTATTTCAAGTCAACCCAACCCGGTTGATTTCAACAAATACCACTAAATGACCCATTAGTTTTTTTACCTCAACAAAAGTTATGTTTCAAATCAACCCAACCAGTTGGATATCCTATACCAATAAATGACCCATTAGCCTTTTATATACATAAATGTTGTGAATGCTGGAATAAAAAGGTCAACCCAACCAGACCAATAAAAAGTTGTGAATGTTGGAATTAAAAGGTCAACCCAACCAGACAGCTTTTTATTCAAAGAAAACCTAGAAATTTCAGATATAAAAAATCATTTGTAGTCAACCCAACCGGCCCATTTTCAACCAATACTAATAAATGACCTGTTAGTGTTTCAAGTCGACCCATCACAACTCGTTTCAAGTTGCAACCCATACCAATAAATGGCGCGTTAGCTTTTATGTAAAGAAAAGATGAACTTTGGATAAAAAGTGTTTCAGTTCAACCCAACCCGCGATCACCACCAATAACCGACCCACTTTGGCCTATACCCTACATGCCTATTTTGCCATATCTACATAATTGCAAAATGACAAAAGTGACATACCTTTGAACTGAGTTTGTAACGACCACTTACGTCCATGTATTAGGGCAATAGAGCCATCAGCTGTAACATGTCAGCTTATCCTATCCGAATCAAGTTTCTTGAATTGACTTTTTACTACAAAATTTAAAACATGCCTTTCCTTTTAAAGAAAGACACTAATGAAGTAAGATTATTTTGTACTAATCCAATTTCCTTTAAAAGAGAACTTTAGGAGGTTGTAAACAGTTGAATGTGCTGAGTCGTTAGACTCATTTTTTTAAATGATAAAGATATTGTATAAATATAATTTAAAAGCCAACTTCAAGTTTTTAATAGATTTACGAAAATGCTACCTTGATATGGGTCATGAATGAAGAAGGAAAGAAGCATACCCGAACAAATTGGTTATTCTTCTACAGAGCACGAAATAAAAAGAAAGCATTATGTGTATGAGCCTTAGTTATTCTTCTTTCTTTAGTGGTTGTTTTGGGATTGGCAGTCATGGGAGGAAGGACTGTTGTTCCACGCACTTTGTTCACAGCTATAGAACCATCCTTGTTACATTAAAAATTTCAAGTAGTCAGAGAGTTTCTACATAAATTATCATTTTTATGCTAGAAGGCTTATCATATATCATTTTTATTAGATGTATCATGCAAAGGAAAAAAGTAGTTATTAGATGTACATAGGTACATTATGGTCTTAAGTGTGTAACAAAGTGACCAACACAAAAGACTAAATCTATCGGAGTACATTAGTGCATGCATAAAGACATAAACCATGTTTAAGGCATAATAACCAACACAAATGAAGGAGGGTGTTTAATGTAACTTTTCTCCAACAAAGTATTTTGCTACCATTTGTTGGAACAAATGTTGTACTATAGGACATGAGAGTTGTACGTGAAACATAAGGAAAAGAAGACAAACCTTAGTGGTTTTAAGGAAATCCAGAAGTTAATTTTTGTAGTCAATACAATTAGGAGGATCAATTTCATCTACAACATGAAGCATTGTAGCTATGCCCAATACGGATCGTTTATAACATACGAATCTTAAAACTTGAAACAAAAAAAAAACACCAAAGTGGAAACATTTTTTTAGAATTTATAAAAAAGAAGAAAAAAATAAAAGAGATCTAGTTTGACCATTATGTTACCTTACCTGAAACTACACAAAGAATCATAACTTAAATATTTCTTGAAGAAATCCCAATGAACATGATCAGTTAATCCAAGTCTTCTTACAATATGATCAAGAAATGAGATTGGTGATCAATGGGTTCATCCTCCATTTCAAAGTTGAAATCACCAAAAGCTTCATTTTCTGTATGTTTTTAGCCTTAAGAATTGTCCAAAACTATACAATCCAATTTCAATAGATTATTTGGGGAATATTTTATTTCACATATTTATAACATCTTACCATGGATGCCTAAGTTTAATTATTGGGAAAACTGAACCGAAATTCCTAAAAGGTCGGAACTAAGGTGAAATGTGTAAATATCCAACATTAGTGTTATAAGCCTAAATCAAACATACATGGAAAACTCTTTCTAGCAACATGTCATTCTTAAACTCCTAGACATTAATCCCTTTCATTGGGTATTCCACATAACATCAAGCGACTCTACATTTTGATGCATAGCTGTGTATTTCAAAATAATTTTTAGAAGTTTAGAACTCATGCTTTTTGTGTATAAGTAAGAAATTGAATCAAAGCCATGCCTATCATAGTAGAACCAAGAGCGGAGGATAATAGAGGCCTGGGTGCCCCAACCCACGCCAATTTTCGCGCGTAGTGTTAGTTTTACCGAAAATGTTGTAAATTTGTTTTTTGTATTGTAAAACATTGGATTTATAAGACTCCCCACCACCGATTTGGATTTTTAAAGCCCGGCCCCCACCTAGTTTCCGTTAAAGCTCCGCCACAGTAGAACATATGGTGTGATTCAAAAACAATAACATCAAACACACATAAAAATGTATTTATCAAATAAAATAAACATTTTCTTACGTGCGCCTCAAATTGAACCGATGATCTTGACGTTGCAAGCCTAAGCGCCAACTATCAGACCAACACACATCTTTCTTCCTTGATTCGTTCCAACACCTATTTGTATTAAAAAAAAGTTGTTAATCTAAGTGCGCATAACTAAGAGCTATTACTTGCCTATAATACTCTAAACCAAGTTCGATTTGGCATCTCTCATATGTAAATCTCTGTTTATTTGGTCCATATTAAAGAGAAGAAACATGACAAATACAACAATAGAAGCACCACCAAACTGAAATAAAACAAATTAAAAACAATAGAAGAATTAAAAATGGAAGAGAAAAGAAAACTTAAAATAAAACAAATAGAAAAGAAAAAAACAAAAGAGAGGGAATTACATGCGCCTCGAATCGAACGAAGTTCTCTTGACGTTTTTAAAACTATTAGATATGATAACTGAAAAAAAGCAAAGACTTTTTGTTAGTGAAGCTTGCCTAGGTTCTTAGATATGATAACTGAAAGAACATATGTAGATTAGTTTACAACATCTTCCACAGAGTCTTTCACAATCAAACTTTGTCTCATTTAAAATCTGCAAATTCAAGTTACGCCCACATAGTTATATGTGTGTAGAAAATAAGTATCTATACACATTATAAAACATTAACATTTTGAATTTTTGACTTTGCTCGATCTGCCCCTAAGATCAGGAAACTAAAAACCATGAATCTCATAATCATAGAGCCCAATTAGAACTTTTACTGATCAATGATTAGAACTCCAAAAACTTTTGGAGTTACTTAATGGCTCAAAATTCTTTCAAAAGACCCAGTTGAAAAGAAAGGTAACACCAACAATTGCTCATTCTTGCAATGTTTATTTTATATTTTGCTTGCAATATAGAATGCTAGTATGATTGTAACAAAATATTTTGTTTTATTTAAGTGCAAAATATCAACCAACAGAAACAATTTAATAGATATAAAGCACTATATTTAGATTTACAGGAATCTAAAGTTTATTAACAAAATTATTTACCATTTCGAATCGAAGGAATCTATTGAAGCAAATTTTGTTTATGGCCTGCATCGGAGGAAGAAGTGACATCAGCAATGCAATTTCCTGTCCCAGTGACATCGCCAATATGAGTCGTGTTTATGATGAATCTGAAGTAGGGATGAGAACGGTACCCATTTGGTACCGAAAGTATCGGTACCGAAAAACGTGGGGAAAATTGGTACGATACCGGTATTTATCGATGTTTTAGCCGTAAATACCAATACCATACCATCATGTTCGAGAACTCGCGCCTAGAGCAGGTCTTTTTCCTCATCCACCTGCAGTAGAGACTTGTTGATTGCGAGTCAAAAGATCCAAAAAACATGATTGGTTAACTATAATTTTAGTATATTAAATTAATTTGTTTTCACAGCACAAAAAACTTGAGTGAGCTAATGTGAAAGTTTCTCTCAGTTGCTTCAAATTATCAAAAATGCCCTTGGCTGTCATCACCATCCTCCTTTGATCCTCTATCCTTGCCCACTTTTAATAAACACCATATACACAATACACAATACACTATCAAAATCTCTTATTTTAGAAAGACTTTTTGATAACTATTTGAAACTATACATAGAAGATTACTAAAATCGAATCATAAAACTGAAAATTAATCTTTATACCTCGCTTCATTACCTCTCATACACTAACCTTTTATCAGTTTTGTGCAAGTCACAACATCTAGATGATATCCTCTCCTTGACATATCATCAAACACTTGATGTGCAAGATAAAGGTCCTCATATATGATTTGATAACATGAGCACAGGTCTGAACAATATATATCACAGAAACCAGTTAATTCAGAATAACAACAGGAAATCAAAATCGAAAAAGAAATTAGGAAAAATTATTTCTTTTGGAACAATATCCACTATACGACTCCTTCCTCAGCCGCCCTGACCCACAGGACCGGATCAATTTTGATTGCGGTTGCGGTGGTTTCTGGTTGCCGCTTCCATGGTGGCTGACGTCAAATGTTTCCGATTTCGCCATCCTTTTCGAATGATAATCAACAACTAACTCCTCGGAGTTAAGACTTTGACCGCCATTACTGTGCGTCTCCCACGTGTTGGATTTAGGGTTACAGATCGAGTGAGGGTGGCGATATTGCAATGCTTCAAACATAAACGAAACTGAGAGCAACAATTGAAAAGGATATTAATGGAGATTGTGAAAATGATGAAAGAGAAGGGGAACGAATTCTTAATGTTGGCAAGATTGAATTGATTGGAGAGAGAGAGTACGAAGGTAGCGTAGTGAGAAAGGAGCATTGGAGAAAAGGAATTGCCCGCTCAAAGTTAATTCTCTGGCTTAAGACGACGTGACCACATCAGCAGGCTAAAAATATACCATGTGACTATGCGTATTCTTTTAATACAGTAGATAGATTGTGAAATTTATTTCATTAAATTCGTTGCTTTTTTTTCAAATTACAAATTTACTTTTATTAAATTTATTGTTTAATTTCAACTAGGCCTACATATAGGTCGTTAGATTAAAACCGAGCCAAATCGAGTTTTATCACAGCGAGGCTTAGGGTGGTGAGTTTTTTCTGGAACTGGTTACTTGGTGGCTCGAGTATGCATCCAACTCTAACTGTTATAGAAGAGGAGATACATTTGCTTAATTGATGACATCTCAAAATGCTTATACGCTTATTTAGTTGCCCTTAAAAAATTAAAATGGAAGAAGAATACAGTTAGTGAGTCGATATTGACTGATGATGACGGATGTGGAATAGTAATTGACGGGTTATGATTAAAAGACCAGGAATGAGGAGAAAACTTGGTCAGAAATCTTTATTTTATTAAATAATCATGATGCTGTTTTTTCTTTCTCAAATTCAAGTCAAGAAGATTTTTTTTTTCATAAATTAGTTAATTAATTCGAACTAGAATTATCATACGCCTCAATGCGGCGGGGATTCGTTAGTTATATATCAAATTAGATGAAAGTCAAATGTTTCTTACATGACCGCGAACCTGTGTGTAAAACATAGAAAAGAATAACTAAGTCAATCTATGACCCGCGCGTTGCGACAGACCTGGGAAAATAGACGCGCTGCGACGGGCCTGTTAAACGGGAAAAAGTAGATGGAAAAACTTTGAACCCTACACGCACATTGTGACGTGTTAACTCGGAAAATACAGAACAAAACATTAAACAGAAAGCTTGCGAAAGATGAAAAGTATAAGAGACCAAAGTTGGAGAAGATGAAAAAAATGCGTTAGAAGTAAAAAAAAATCAAAGAGGGTTAAATTGCAAAAGATGAAAACTTTTGAATTAGAAATGAAAAATCTATTTTATCAAAGGAGTTAAATTATTAGAAATGAAAATTCTATTTTACCAAATGAGTTAAATTAACAAAAATTATAACTTTAGACTTTAGTTGTTAAAGATTAAACTTTAGAGTTAGAAATTAAATTTCTAATTTTTTTTTGATAAACTCCCAAAGACAAGAGTACAATAACCATATGCACAAACTTATTTTTTATTTAAAGGTTTATAATATTCAGTCTAGAAGAAAATATTTTTCTTTTGCATAAATTAGTAAATTAATCCAAATATTTATACTATTTGAACTCATGTGACATAGATTATTTTAAACTAGTGGGTTACATCCGCGCTTTGCGGCGGGGCGACCCAATTTTTAATGGAAACGTAGACGCAATAGTAAAAATAACGTTAATGGCAGGAATTCGTTTGATATTTGTTCGGTTCATTAAGATACCGACACTTACCGAAAGAGAAACAAAAAAAATAATGAGACACACTATGTTCGATTAAAACTTTAAAAAAGAAAAACAAAAACCAGAAAATAGAAAAAAAGGAAAGATGATAAGAATTTACAAAAAGCAAAAAATCACTTTATAAATTATATATATAATAATAATTGTTATATAGATATTTATACATCATTTTAATATTACACGTTATGTGAAGACAAATCAAAGAAGGCCAAAATGAAAAGTTTAAAAATTTAGTGGTGAAAGTTAAGAAATGAAAAAACTAGTATTCCTTTGCGATGATGTGAATTAACATATATGAACAATTTTTGCTTTTTATTATTACCTATTACCTAAAATAAACATAATTTAAAAATCACTTATTATATATCTTACAATTTAATGGGACATGTATAGTAGCTCTTTCTTTTTTTTTTTGCTTTTTGACATTTTCTTGTTTGTCTTTATTATTGTTTTTAAACTTTTACCCATTTGACTTACAGTGTTAACAATTTCATGTTCTTAATTTCTTAAAAATTTTATAATCAAGTTTTACGTATTTATTTTTATGTACGTGTTTCTACAAATTTAAATTGATTTATGTTTAGAAGCAATTATTTACCGGTAATAAGTTGGGTCAACTATAATATATTCCTTATGTACATTTTCTATTGGTCCACATTTTGCTGTAATTTTTTTTGTATAAATGAGTCGGATAAAATATAATACGTTTTCATGCTTATTTTTATGTACGTGTTCAAACGGTCTACGTTTTGACATAAATTTTGTTCGTAAATACGTCGAGTAAAATATAATACGTTTTCATTAAACGCTATAAATTCGAGTCGCTTTGCGTTTCGACACCGCCACAACACGCCGTAGCTACTTTCTTACGTGCTTATTTTATGCACGTGTCCGTATAATTAAATTGGTTTTCGATTCGACGTAAATTTTCTTTGGAAATGTGTGTCAAAGATAATTCGTTTCCATGCTTATTTTTATGCATGTTTTTAGTTGGTCTACACTTTAACGCAACTTACAAGTAGCAAGTTATATAGATAGTGCTTTTTCTATTGGTTTTTTTGTTTCTCTCTTGTTTTTTTTTTCTGGACTTTATTATTTTTATTTTTTAGTTTATTTTATGTTTAGTGTTTGCGTTTTAGGTTTCTTTTCATTAAAGTTATATTTAAGATAACATTTAAGTTTTCATTTATAATTGATTTAAAATCAATTCGTCCTGCTGTCCAATTTTAAATTTATTTTTATGATTTTCAGTCGATGTAAAACATGTGTTGATATTCTTTTGAGCATATTTTTCTTTTCGATTGATATATTGAACCAAAATAGATATCGATCGAAACCCGCAGTGTAGTGCGGGTAATCTTACTAGTTACCTACAAAAGTGGAAATTGGTTTAACATAAACAATGAAAATCATACAATTTAAAACATCATGGTGTTAGCAACTTATAATGAAGATAAAGATTAAACTTATGATTTTTAAGACACGTTCGTGTATATTAAAAGTATATCGAAAGTATTACAAAATCATAATGTTTTTAACAAAATGGAATACAAACAAAAGTTATAAAAATTATTGAATTATGAAAAGAATATTCTAAAGAAAATATTAGTATGTTATATGCTAGCGGGTGATCCCACGCTTCACGGCGGTGCGATTAACGATATTCAACACAATTAAAATAAAAACATACATAGAGAAAAAAAAACATTTATCAACAAAAAACCGAACACGTACACTGTATTGTTTTCTTAAAAGCACTTCTCAACGAAAAAAAATGTATAAAAAATGTAAGACTTATATTGCGTAGCTTTTTATTTTGTTAAAATAAAATTTGCACCGTCCTGAAACACTACCCAGTATCCCATGGTGGGTTTTTTCACTTACCCAATATTAATAGTTAAAATAAAAATTAAACCCTCTTAATTTGTTTTTTTTTCACTAAGGCCTTTATATTAATAGGTAAATACAAATCAAACACTTTTGTTTGTTTTAAAAAAATTCAACCTAAAGTTACAGAATCAAACTTAATACATAAAATTTTGCTATAGTTATAATTATTTATTGATTTCTTTATTATAAGAACAAAAGAGACGCCCAATATTGTGGGAATTATAGAGGGATTAAATTGTTAAGTCATACTATGAAACTATGGGAGAGAGTAACATAGACTAGGATCAAAGAGAAACTCAGGTTACGGTAAACTAATTTGGTTTCATGCCCGGGCGGCCGACTACAGAGGCGATACACATCTAAGAAGATTGATGGAAAAGTATCGGGAGAAAAGACGAGATCTACATATGGTGTTTATAGACCTTGAGAAGACATACAACTGTGTGCCTCGTTGACTAATTTGGGATACTTTGGAAGTTAGAGGGGTTCATGGGAAGTACATAGACATAATTAGGGATATGCATGCTAGGACTAAGACTTGTTTTCATGCGTCTGTAGGTGACACCGATTATTTCCCTGTGGAGGTAGGACTCCACCAAGGGTCTGCGCTAAGTCCGTTTCTTTTTACAGTAGTGTTGAATGAGCTGTCCAGGTCGATTCAAGAGACGGTACCATGGTGCATGTTTTTCACAGATGATATTGTATTAGTGGTGGTGACTAAACAGATCTTGAATGTGAGGTTAGAGGAGTGACGAGCAGCTTTAGAGGATAAGGGATTGAGGATTAGTTGCTCAAAGACTGAGTATCTTTATTGTGATTTCAGTGGTGTAGGCGGCGACGACAATACTCAGATTACCATTGACAGGCAAGGGGTTCCACATGCAACTAAGTTCAAATATTTAGGATTGTTTGTACAAAGAAATGGGGAGATAGATAGTGATGTAGCTCATCGCATCCAGGCTGGTTGGTGTAGGTAGAGAGCAGCCACTGGGGTATTATACGACAAGAGGTTCCCAACTAATTTAAAGGGGAAGATTTATAGGGTTGCAGTTAGACCTGCTATGTTGTATGGAACAAAATGTTGGGGTATTAAGAAGACATAAGCACGCAAGTCGGAGGTAGCAGAGATGAGGATGTTAAGACGGATGTGTGGTCACACAAGGTTAGATCGGATTAGAAATGAGGTTGTTAGGGAAAGATTAGGAGTAGCTAGTATATCAGATAAGATACAGGAGTGGATATTGAGATGGTTTGGGCATGTGATGAGGAGGCAGACAACAACGCATGTCAGAGCGGTGGAACCTCTAATTGTGGAGGGGATGAGGAGTAGAGGTAGGCCCAAAGTGACGTGGGATGGGCGGATTAGGCAGGATTTGTTAGAGTTGCACCTCTCTGAGGACATGATACATGATAGAGGTCTATGGAGTCGTAGGATTAAGGTTAGCGACGGATATGAGCGGTTTTATCTTTGTCTTAGCGTTTAGGTAAGACTTGCATGTGATTGTTGCTTATATGTCTATATGTGGTTCTATGACCTTTACTTTTGTTTCTACTTTACTATGTTACTTTGCCACCACCTATTTTGCCTATTATTTGGCCGTTTCCAATGTTTGTATCTCCAAGTCTGTTTTGTCTTCCATTTGGTATTTATGTCATGGGTCTTTTTAGAAGCCGCCTCTCTATCCCTAGGGAAAGAGGTAAGGTTTGCCTACATCCCACCCTCCCCAGATCCTAACAATAGCTTGCTATATGTGGGATTCACTGGGTATGGTTGTTGTTGTTGCTTATTTTATGTTATTTTAGGATTTTTTTTTAAAATTGAATAAAATATTTTAAATTATAAGTTTAAAAATACCATATTTTACTTCATAATTTATAAACCATTTGATTTTATTTTAGTTTGGCGGAAACATCGGAGTGAGACGAAACGAGATTGTTCGAGACTTCATAACATACTAGAAGTGACAATAATATAAATAACAATATTTCATTTTATTTCTAATTCAAAGGTACTAGCTTTGAAAGGAAATTACAACTTGTTAATAACATAATCAAACAAGTAAAGATCAAAATTTCAAAATTGGGTGCGTTTCTAATCCACGGTATGTAGATTTCGCGAGCATCAAGCTAGTTTCCTGCAACATGTATTAAAGTATCCGTCAACACAAATAGGTCAGTGAGCATACAAGATTGATTTTACATAGCATATAATAAAAAGATTCTCAAATCCAACATGCCAATTCGTATACTAAGTTAAATTACATACTAGCATGCACAACCTAAGTGTGAAACCAAAGATTTCACGAGCGTAATCTTGTCAACAAGTGAACAAGACCATTTATGATTTACTACTTAACATAGACCACGAAAACGGGCGGTGTTCTACTCCTGTAGCGTTATACATGTTAAGGTAGGCTAACAAAGTTAATGACAAGTAGTTGCATGTATGAATATCCAGCATGCATAACCTACGCATAACAAATAGCATGTTTGATGGATTGAATGATTTCATAAGTTTGATTGTGTACATGGATGAGTTTGATTATCTTATGCATATTACACCCCAAAAAGTGATTAATGAGTGAAAGGGGTTCGAGTATACTCAGGGTTTGTAAAGCTTCCACAAACGTGAGTTGATTAGTCTTGAAGATTTGGACACTGAAGTTACCCTACAACGGGGAAAAGAAGGTGTGTGAGTTCATGGGATTTTTGATGAATTTGGATTCAGGATTTCAGTTAATAGAAAGTATGTATGCAAGAAAATTACATCTTGTCTAGACACTCAAATTGGACACCAATTTTAGTGTGTTTGCATGGGTACCAAATCACCCATTAGAATCCAATTCGAGGAACCAAGAACAAAGATGATATCTACCTTACTCATAACTTTCAACCTTGAGCTCTGAATACCACCTGTAAGACCCGTATCAATAAAACGTTCAAAATTTCATAATTTATAAAAGTTACAATATCTCAAAAGGGAAACATTTAAAACTTTGATTACAATATGTTAAGATCTTAAAACAAGCGATCGAATCTATCATAAGTTATATAGGTTTAAAAAAACAGAAGCATGAGTCTTGGTTTGTGTTCGGTTCTTCTAATGACTTGATTTCTATCCAATGTATTAATTTGAGATACCTATCATACAATATTATCTTCAATCAATTAGTAAATAGAACAATTGAACAAAAGAACTGAAACAACGCAACAAAACTGAAGAAAAAAAAATAATTTTTTTAGAGAAAAGTGCCCGGATAGTCCCTGTGGTTTGCTCCGATTTCACTTTAGTCCTTACATTTTCAAAATTACAGCTATAGTCCCCAACTTTGGCAAATTCGTTCTCGGATAGTCCCTGGCGTGGATGGAGGTTAGTTTTCTTAGTTAAGTGGGTGTGAAATGAAAAAAATACCCTCTCCTCTTTTCTCCTTCCTTAAGCAGTTAAGCACATGCTGCCACCACCACAGATCAATGACCACACACCCTCCAACAAACACCGTCCTATCTCATAGACGACTCTTTTGCCATTGCAGCATCGTTTTCGTCTTCAAGCTTCCGATCTTCACCTTTGTATCAAGGTGAATCGTTAATGGCAAACTCTTCTTATTCTTTAGATCTGTTTTCAAACCACTATTATCATCCACAGTTCTTCCACTAGCCGCCACAACCGCCTTCAATTTTTTCGTGTTCTTCTTCAGCATCACGAACACCGGTATAGATCCGTCACCGACGTCAGTTCCTTTCAAATCGATCAAAACGGAAATCAGATTGAAATCAAACTCATCTTCTTGTTAGGGTTTCGAGCGGTTACGGTGAAATTGAACCGTCAGTTTAGCTGATTTGATGAAGTTAGGTTGAATTGAGAGATTTTAAGCGATGAGACGACGAGGATGATTAGGATGAGGAGGATGAAGGTGAGCCAGAGGCAGAAACGACAGCCAGCAACTGCGGTGGTTGAGTGTGGTTGAGGACTAGACTGGACGAGTGTTGTTGTAGATTTGAGATTTGCTCGCTAGAAACGTAATATTTCCGCCATTGCCGGTGGTGGTTGTGATTCCGGTGGATTGTTTAGCGAAAGGATGTATTTTATCGGCAATAATTTGGTGAATATTATGTGAAAGGTTTTTGTTTTTGTTGTTGTTAATAATGGAGTAGAGAAGGAGAGATATGAGATAGTGATGGGAAGATTGTGGACACCGGAGATGGTGGGGAAGATGCTGTAATGGCAAAAAAAGGTTTTTGCTAATGATTTAATAGTTATTTTTTATATGAAGGGCATATAGGTAATTTCACAGTCACTTAACTAAGAAAACTAACCTCCATCCACGTCAGGGACTATCCGAGAACGAATTTACCAAAGTTGGGGACTATAGCTGTAATTTTGAAAATGTAAGCACTAAAGGTGAATTCAGAGCAAACCACAGGGACTATCCAGACACTTTTCTCTTTTTTTAAAACAGTCCCAGTCGCGCCACGCGACGGGACACTTTTTCACGATCGCGTGGCGCGTGGAGAGCCAGTTTCTAGCAGAACTGCCAGAGTTGGTGAGTTTCCCAGCCATGACCATTTTTCACACTTTGCAGCATAACTCGGCCAAAACTTGTCCGATTTGCCTCAAACTAGTTTCTAAGTACTCGTAACTCATTTGCCTACATTTTTAACCCATAATCCCTAACCCAGATTTGTAACTTTTATGGTTCACGCTACCGATACCCGGTTTATACGCACATTTATTCGACCATTTATAAGTTTAAGCGTTTAGGCATATGTTATTTACATTTTCTCGTAGAGATCAATTCTGTACGACTTTACCCCTATTTAACCGGGCTTATTAACTTTGTGTTTCACGAGCCTGTCACCCGGTCGGCGTTTACACTTGTTTGACCCGTTCAATCTTTTCGTGATTGAATTTAATTATAATAGTACATTTCAAGGGGTCTCATTCTTTCAACTACAACTCGTCACCCGGGTTCATCATTTTGTAGTTCGTGTTCCCATTACCCGGTTTTCACTCACCCTTAGAACTAAACCCATTACCCGGGTTTATGCGATAATCATTATTCACGCTCTGGTTATCCGATTTGCGTTTTACTTCTTTATTCACGCTTCCGTTACCCGGTTTGCATTTTACTTTAATTATCCGTGCTCCAGTCACCTGGTTTGCGTATTACTTTATCTTTGACCCGTTTGGTTTGTTCTTGTAAATTCCATCACTTATGAGCAAACCAAACTCATGTGTATCTTGTTCACAACCATCATATCAACCCAACCGAAATAACTAAAATAAGGAAACAACAAAGGGTAAAGCCACGTACCTTAAAGCTTTCCTTTCAAACACGTGTTCCCCCCGGTTTAACCTTTCGAAGCTTCACTCGAGTTGCCTTAATAGTGCAACCCAATTATATTCTAACCTAATTGTTCACATCCATCGCATGTAAACTTGCCAATAATTTTGTTTTAGGTTCTTATCAGTGTGTTTCAATCATTATCATTAACCGACATTTCATTCAAGCATTTTGTCATAAACCTTGTGGGAATGAACCTTACATTACTTCTATTAAGTCTAATAAACAACATTCAACCATGTATTCACAATTCATCAAGCCAATATGATCAATATGCTCAAATTGGCAACTAGCATTTAATTCATCATACCTCTTATACCCAAATTAACCATCATAATTCCCATATTCCATATTTTCAATAAAACTCACTTACACGTACATGGCTATTACCCTAATTACTAAATCATATCATTTGTTGTACAAATTTTCATCAAAGTTTTATCTCTAAGCATGTAGACACTACTAAATTCATCATAAAATCTACAATCCACTCTTGAATTTCAAATCATGGGGTTTATCAAGATTCTCTACTTCACAAAAAAAAAACAAATTTTAACATACCTTCTGATTCTCCCAGACTATATGATCAATAATCTTGATTCATGCAAGGGATTCTATCACTTTTAGTCTTTCAATTTGAAGGATATTGATGATTTTTTGGCTAAAATGGGGTTCTCCCTCTCTTTTTCTGCTCCTCCTGGTCGACACACACATGCACACACACACTATGTGTGTGTTGTGTTTTAATTTATGAATTTAAAACACAAGTATCTTTTTTTCAATTTTGATCCCTCAAGTTTACTTTTCATTATAAAAAGGCTAAAATCTATTCTTTTTTATAATTTTACACGTACTTGACTAGGTTTAATGTTCCTAGTCACCAAATTTTTCATCATAAATAATTATATACATATACATTTGAATCGTCATTTTTTTGGTTACTCTTGCTCTTTTATCCGGGATATGATCCCCCCAAAATATGTGTGTGTGTGTGTATGTATTTATGCAATTTAATATTTTGTGGGTGTTACAAGTCCACCCCTTAAAAGATTATCTTCCCCGAAACTTGTATACATACCAGAAAGAGAAGGGAATAGCCTTTTCATTTCATCTTCGGACTCACAAGTAATGTCTGATCCTTTCTGGTGCTCCGTGTCACACCCCAACTGAGGGCGGAATCATTGAGGTAGACGTAAATAGATTGCTCGAGATATCATAACACTAATTGTGACAATATTTAATTCAAAACCGATTTCATTTCATATATAATAATTGTCGATTATAATACAAGAAATCAAAATACAACAATTTCAAATTCAAAGTACAACATAATTCATCAAACTAATCTAACAAAATCTAGCATTTTAGATGTGTTTCTAAGGCGTCCCTACTAGATTTCGTCATAATCATCATCATCATCATCATCCTGCAACATTTTTAAAAGTATAGGTTAACACAAAAGCATTGGCGAGCACACAAGTTTTGATATAGCATACGTATGTAAAAATGTTTAAACGAATCCACATGGCAAAAACCGTTAACTAGATTAATCTATCATGGCATGCAATTCTACAAGCCAACCCAAAGATTACCACAAGAATTAAAGACTTAACATGACCTCAAGAATACGGGTGGTGAGTTACTCCTATAGCGCTATACATGTTAAGGTGAGACTCGTACGAAGTTAATGACATGCGAATCACATAAGAATGTTCCAAGAATACAAATCATGTTTCATGTATTTTAGCATGTATATAGGGTTGTTTGTGTTTGCATAAAATATAAGTGTGTTTGCGTGTGATTTTGATAAGTTAAACATATTTCACCCAAAAGTGTAAAGCGTAAAAAGGTGTTCGAGTGTACTCACGGTTTTGCAAAGCTTCATTTGAAATCCCGTGAAGAGTTGGACAGTTGGATGGATAGAACACCGAGATTACTCTACATGGGGTAAACGAAGGTGTGTGAGTATTCGGATGATAACGGAGGATTTGGATTCGGAATGTGAAGTATGCCAAAGTATGTATCCAAGAAAATAATCATCTAGTCTTAATACACCCATTTTTGACACTATACTGTAAGACCCTTCTTAGTTTAAGACATTTATAATTGATTAAAATACGCATTTTATACAAAAATGCGACTTTACAAAAACTTTGTCAAGTTAATATCCACACATATTTAAAATATTCAAAATATAGTGTTAAGTGTTCACATAGCTACTTAAAACAAAACAAAGTAAGATCATCGCAGAAGCTTCATTAGATTATGTTCGGTTCTTGCGCGATGATTGATCTTCATCACAAAAGTTTAACACGTTCACCTATGTTCAAACAATCATAAACATTAGTTAGGATAGTGTAATAGCACATTGAATCAAATTCGTAAAACAAAATAAGCAACATAAAAAATTTGCCAGTTCAATTGCTTCTCGCGGGTCACGACCGGTTAAGCCCCATCTTTCACGGGGCGCGATAAACTCTGGCGGGCCGCGACCGTGTAGGTCTTTTTTGTCGCGGGGCGCGAGCTGCATTTGCCCAGCTACAATTGTTAATCAAAATTCTAACTTTAATTCCTTATAACTTTGTATCTACTTAACCATTTTGCGTGATTCTTTTTCTAATGCGTCCGTAGTTAAATTACGGATCCGTCTATTATATCTACCCGCATCCAAATCTGATTTATAAGCTATTGGCTTACAATTCCCTTCTCATGATTATTCGACCCGTTTTAGTTTTTAAGTCACTCTACTTGTTTGTTATCACTAATCGTTTTCAAATATCTTTACCCATTCCCTGGCTTATCAAGCATTGACGTTTCGCTCCCATCACATGGTTTGTGCGCGCATTAGTGTCATGCCTGTTGTCAACGTATCAAGCATGCACATTTAAGCATACTTTACAAGTCTTCATTCTTTTACTTTTAACCCATATCCAAGGGCTCATTTAAATCAGATTTAGCGTGTCCGTTTCTCGGCTTACGCATTCTTAATACCATTGGTTGTGTGACATTTAAGTCAATTCAAACGCCACCGATTTAAAACATTGTTTTGACCCGTTTGGATGTCGAGTGTAATTCACCACTTCCACGACCTACCAAACTTATTCTAACCATTATTTGACCCATTTGGTTGTCGAGTGAACTTCGTCACTTCAATGACATACCAAACTCCTATATTGCACAACCATCACTAACATGACTACAATATATGTTTATGCGTAATGTAACGAAACCATAAGTTACGTACCTTCACAGCTTTTCCTTCAAGCGTACGTCTGCTCCGGCTTGTCCGCTTGAAGATTCAATCCCCTTGCCTATAGAGTTCAACCAACGACATGTTTAGAACTCTTATCACCTCATAGTTCGCATAATTTTCTATATTAATCAATTATGCGGTTTACTTGAAATTTCAACTTTTTAGCTTTCATTTAGGCATTTTATCAAACACCTTATGGGCATAATTTTATAAAATTAACAATCAAGTTTCACAACTAGTTATTTTCCCAAATTAATCATTTTCAACTCCATTATATCTAGCATGCATAACCACACCTAGATTTACTTCATGGAAATCAAATAATACCAAATTGATGATCATAATTCTAGTGTTCGTCATCATCTCACAAAACCCATTTAGCACTTATGTAGATGATTAAAATTTTTATATTTTACATCATCAATTCATTAAGTTTCTCAATCATAGTTCATCCCTAAGCATGGATTTAACATAAAATCATTCATACATCCACTATTCTAGTAATAATTTCGTTTTCAAGTGTTCACCAAAAATTTGAGATGAAAACAAATGAAGAAATTTAACATACCTTGTGATCCCTTCACTTGGGTGATCACTACTTTAGCTTGGTTTTCAATTTAGACTTGATTTACCGCTTTGATTTGCTTGATTTGCATGAATTAGGGTTTCAATTTTGAGAGCCCTTTTGCTCTGTGGAAACTCATGACCAGAACACACACTTTAGTGTGTGTTTTGGTGTTTTGTTTTTATTAAATTGAAATCAAAGTTTAGTTTTTGCCAACTTTAGTCCCTACTTAATCAAGTTTTATAAAGAGTGTCTTAATCAAGTTTTCTTATTATGTCAAGACTCATGACTAACTAGGTCATTTATTCCTAGTAACCTTATCTTGACTTTTACCGTATTTAGTTTATAAATATATATAAAAAATCTATATTTTTGGGGTGTTACAACTCCACCCCCTTAAAAGGTTTCGTCCCCTAAACCAGTATACATACCAAACAGCGTTGGGTAGAGGCGCCTCATTTCTTCTTCGGATTCCCATGTAGTGTCGATCCTTTCTGATGTTCCCATTTGACCTTCACTTGGTCAATTTCCTTGTTCCTCAATCCTTTGACCTTTCGGTCAATGATTTTAATCGGTTTAGCTATAAAGTTAAGTTTGTCATCGAATTCAATATCATCATATGGTACGTATGTTGTCTTGTCCGCCAGGCATTTGCTAAGGTGCGACACGTGGAACGTGTTGTGTATGCCACTTAGCTCCTTTGGAAGCTCTAGTCGGTAAGCCACCTTGCCCACTCGATCGGTAATTTTAAAAAGTCCAATAACCTCGGGCTCAACTTTCCTCTTTTCCTAAATCGGATAATTCCTTTCCATGGTGATACTTTAAGCATTACATTATCACCGATCTGAAATTCGATGGGTCTTCGTCTTTTATCCGCATAGGACTTCTGTCGGTCTTGAGCCACTTTTAAATGAGCTCGTACCGTGTCGATCTTTTCGTTAGTTGCCTTAATTACGTCTTTATGTGTGAGTTCTCTCGGACCCACTTCGCCCCAACACACCGGGGTTTGGCATTTTCGACCATAAAGCATCTCATATGGTGCCATACCAATGCTCGAATGATAACTGTTGTTGTAAGAAAATTCCAATAACGGTAGGTAAACATCCCAACTACCGCCGAAATCAATTATACATGCCCGAAGCATATCTTCTAATGTTTGGATAATTTGTTCGCTTTGCCCGTCTGTTTGCGGGTGGTAAGCCGTACTAATCAATAGCTTTGTACCCATCTGTTCTTGGAAGTCGCACCAGAAATTTGAAGTAAACCGGGTATCTCTGTCAGACACGATGGATACCAGTACTCCATGGCGCACCACGATCTCATTTACATATACTTCCGACATCTTTTCAGAAGTATAGGTCTCGCGGATAGGGATAAAATGAGCACTTTTAGTCAATCTATCCACAACTACCCAAATAACATCGTAGCCCCGAGCCGTTCTCGGCAACTTGGTCAACAGATCCATGTGACATGTTCCCATTTCCATACCGGTATGTCTAACGGTTGAAGTTTACCATAAGGCTTTTGATGTTCTGCCTTTACTTGGGCACTTTTCGACATATTTCACTATATCTCTTTTCATTCCGGGCCACCAATAATTTTGTTTTAAATCTCGGTACATTTTAGTGGCTCCCGGGTGAATCGAATAACGCGATTTGCGAGCCTCTTCGAGTAGAAGGTCCTTGACGCCACAAGTGTTAGGTACCCTAATTCTACCGAATCGGGATTTCAAACCGTTCTCTCCATCTTCTATGTCTTTTACTAGTCCCTTCACACGTTCAATTATCCAGTTCTTTTCCTTTACCGCTTCTTCTTGTGCTACTCGGATTCGTTCAAGTAATGCTGAAGTGACCACAAGTTGCATGGATCGTACCCGAATGGGTACGTAATCTTCCTTTCGGCTAAGTGTATCTGCCACTACGTTGGCTTTTCCTGGGTGACAATGGATTTCACAGTCATAATCCTTCACTGTTTCTAACCAATGCCTTTGTCTCATGTTCAACTCTTTTTTATCAAAGAAATACTTTAGGCTTTTATGATCGGTGAAAATAGTGCATTTCGCCCCGAACAGGTAATGTCTCCATATTTTTAAAGCAAAGATTACCGCCGCCAACTCCAGATCGTGAGTTGGATACTTCTTTTCATGCACTTTTAATTGTCTCGAGGCGTAAGCAATTACCTTGCCTCTTTGCATGAGCACACACCCAAGACCTAGGTGTGATGCATCTGAATACACTACTAAATCATCGGTACTATCCGGTAGCTTCAACACCGGAGCACTGGTTACTTTTCCTTGAGCGTTTGAAACGCCCTTTCTTGTTCGTCCGTCCAAATGAATTTCTCATCCTTACGGGTTAACTTCGTTAATGGCGATGTAATTTTGGAAAAATCTTGAATGAATCGCCTATAATATCCCGCAAGCCCCAAAAAGTTTCTAATCTCTGATGTGTTTTTCGGAGGATTCCATTTTGATACGGCTTCTATTTTCGACGGATCTACTAGTACTCCGTCGGTACTAATGATGTGCCCGAGAAATTGTACCTCTCGTAACCAGAAGGCGATTTCGAGAACATCGAAGCTTTTCTCGTCTAAGTGTTTCTAACACTTCTTGTAAGTGATACGCATGATCCACTTCAGTCTTTGAATATACCAAAATGTCGTCAATAAATACTATTACCGACTTATCTAACATCGGTTTGCAAACCCGGTTCATGAGGTCCATGAAGGCCGCGGGTGCATTTGTCAACCCAAAGGACATCACAAGGAACTCGAAATGCCCGTACCGTGTACGAAAAGCCATCTTCGGTACATCTTCTTCCTTGACCCTTAACTGATGATACCCCGATCTAAGGTCAATTTTGGAAAACCAACTCGCGCCTTGTAGTTGGTCAAATAAATTGTCAATTCTCGGGAGTAGGTATCGATTTTTCACTGTGAGTTTGTTTAACTCCCGGTAATCGATGCACATTCACATGCTCCCGTCTTTATTCTTTACAAACAATACCGATGCGCCCCACGGAGACACACTCGGTCTTATAAACCCCTTGTCAAGCAAGTCTTGTATTTGCGACATCAACTCTTGCAGCTCCGATGGCGCAAGCCGATACGGCGCCTTAGCTATGGGTTTTGCACCCGGAACCAATTCGATTCCGAATTCCACATCCCGTTCTGGCGGTATCCCGGTAAGTCTTCCGGAAACACATCTTCATAATCACGTACCACCGGTACGTCTCTAATCTTCGGTGACTCTTTCTCCGGTTCGCATGCATATATCATGAACTTTACACCCACATCTTATGAGCTTATGAGCTTCCAATATCGAACATACTACAGGATTACCCCCTTTTTCTCCATAAATGGTAACATGCTTTCCGCTCGGAGACGTTAATTTTATCTCCTTACGGAAGCACAAAACTTTCACATGATGTCGGGATAACCAATCCATCCCAATATCCACTTGAAATTCTCCCATCGACATCGGGATCAAGTCTAATGAGTATTCTTCATTTCGATACCCAACTTGCAGTTTTGGCATACGTCACACACGATAAAGCTCTTATTATCACCTATTTCAAGTTCTAATGGCATAGGTAATTTTGTTAATAAGAATGAAGGATGTCGAATAAAGCCATATGAAACAAATGATTTATTCGCACCCGTATCAAACAATACACGTGCGGGAATAGAGTTTACAACAAATATACCTGAGACCACATCGGATTCTATCTTTGCTTCTGCCGCGGTCAGGTGAAAGGATCTGGCCCTTGCTTTCTAAGCCTCTGTCTGCGTATCTTTTCCAACTTTCTTTCCTACCAACTCCGGGCACTCGGATTTCTTGTAGCCTGGTTGATAGCATTTGTAGCAGACTGAGACTTTTCCCGGGCCTAATGAAGCCGTATGCCCTGTCTTCCCGCATATAGGACATGGTTTATCTTTGAAGCGACACTCGCCTTTATAACCCTTTCCACTGATTTTACAACTTGGCGACCCGCCCTTTACGTTTGACCTCTTAGCAAATTATGTCATTTTTGCCTTCTTTGTAGGGCTTGGATTAACATCTTGTGCCCTTCATTCACCCCGCTCAACTTGCTTTCTCAGCTCAATTTCTCGTTCCCGAGCAGTGTTTATAATCTCGGTGAGAGTTTCATACTTTGAGGGAGTCATGAACTCCCGATATTCAGCACTCAACATGTTGTAAAAGTAATATATCTTCTGTTATTCATTTGTCACTAGCTCGTCATAGAACCTTAACTTATCAAGGAAAATACCCGTGATCTTGTCTATCGATTCACCCCTTTGCCTCATTTGGTTGAAATCTTCCTTGATTCTATTGATTACCGCTTTGGGACTGCAATGTTTAAGAAATGGTGTCTTAAACTCATCCCAAGTCATATTTTTCACCGCTTCAACTCCAAGTTCCTTTTTCATATTGTCCCACCAATCTTTAGCTTGACCCCTCAGCTGACTCGTTTCGTAAGCTACAAAGTCACTTACGTCACAGTGGGTCCTTTTAAACACCCCTTCCATGTCACTCAACCATCGTTGACATATTATCGAATCGACCTCCCCGTTGTAAATTGGAGGTTTGCAAGCCATGAATTTATTATACGGGCAAGCCTTTCGCTCCACCGGCTTGTCTTTTGATAGGTTGAGATTTTCCTCCAACCTTTTGATCCACTCTTCCACTACCACGAGTACCGTTTTTGAATCTTGTCTATAAACCCAGATAGACTATTCTCTATTGCCTTTCCAACCTCTTCGGCAATTACTTCTCTCATCTGTTCGGTGACTATCAGCACCGTATCATCATTACCTTCATCAGCCATCTTGAATCTGAAATGTTTATATTAATTGTTAAACATTTCATTTTATATCTTTTGTATCTTTTGCTTTGGTTTAGCCAAGTGCACAACTTGCTTAAACCATTCATGTTTGATGCACTTTCCGGGTTTGAGTGATTTACACACTCTTCCCATGCATAAAAATTATATTCCCTTCCTAGTGTTTCATCAAAACCATTACAATAATTAGTTCTTACCGGATGTTTGATCAAGCTTTGAACCGAACACACTTGTTAATAACCTTGAGCAGACATTTATAATTGATTAAAATACGCATTTTATACAAAAAATGCGACTTTACAAAAACTTTGTCAAGTTAATATCCACACATATTTAAAATATTCAAAATATAGTGTTAAGTGTTTACATAGCTACTTAAAACAAAACAAAGTAAGATCATCACGGAAGCTTCATTAGATTATATTCGGTTCTTGCGCGATGCTTGATCTTCATCCCAAAAGTTTAAAACGTTCACCTATGTTCAAAACCATCAAAAACGTTAGTTAGGATAGTTTAATAGCACATTTAATCAAATTCATAAAACAAAATAAGCAACATCAAAAATTTTGCCAGTTCACTTGCTTCTCGCGGGCCGCGACCGGTTAAGCCCCATCTTTCGCGGGGCGCGATCAACTCTGGCGGGCCGCGACCGTGTTGGTCCTTTTTGTCGCGGGGCGCGAAAGGCCTATTTCGACAGAAAGTTTGTTTCTTTTGAGCTACAATTGTTAATCAAAATTCTAACTTTAATTCCTTATAACTTTGTATCTACTTAACCATTTTGCATGATTCTTTTTCTAATGCGTCCGTAGTTAAATTACGGATCCGTCTATTATTTATACTCGCATCCAAATCCGATTTATAAGCTATTGGCTTACAATTCCCTTGTCATGTATATTCGACCCGTTTTAGTTTTTAAGTCACTCTACTTGTTTGTTATCACTAATCGTTTTCAAATATCTTTACCCATTCCCGGGCTTATCAAGCATTGACGTTTCGCTCCCATCACATGGTTTGTGCGCGCATTAGTGTCATGCCTGTTGTCAACGTATCAAGCATGCGCATTTAAGCATACTTTACAAGTCTTCATTCTTTTACTTTTACCCATATCCAAGGGCTCATTTAAATCAGATTTAGCGTGTCCGTTTCTCGGCTTACGCATTCTTAATACCATTGGTTGTGTGACATTTAAGTCAATTCAAACGCCACCAATTTAAAACATTGTTTTGACCCGTTTGGATGTCGAGTGTAATTCACCACTTCCACGACCTACCAAACTTATTCTAACCATTATTTGACCCATTTGGTTGTCGAGTGAACTTCGTCACTTCAATGACATACCGAACTCCTATATTGCACAACCATCACTAACATGACTAAAATATATGTTTATGCATAATGTAACGAAACCATAAGTTACGTACCTTCACAGCTTTTCCTTCAAGCGTGCGTCCGCTCCGGCTTATCCGCTTGAAGATTCCTCCCCTTGCCTATAGAGTTCAACCAACGACATGTTTAGAACTCTTATCATCTCATAGTTCGCATAATTTTCTATATTAATCAGTTATGCGGTTTACTTGAAATTTCAACTTTTTAGCTTTCATTTAGGCGTTTTATCAAACACCTTATGGGCATAATTTTATAAAATTAACAATCAAGTTTCACAACTAGTTATTTGCCCAAATTAATCATTTTCAAGTCCATTATATCTAGCATGCATAACCATACCTAGATTTACTTCATGGAAATCAAATAATACCAAATTGATGATCATAATTCTAGTGTTCATCATCATCTCACAAAACCCATTTAGAACTTATGTAGATGATTAAAATTTTCATATTTACATCATCAATTCATTAGGTTTCTCAATCATAGTTCATCCCTAAGCATGGATTTAACATAAAATCATTCATACATCCACTATTCTAGTAATAATTTCGTTTTCAAGTGTTCACCAAAAATTTGAGATGAAAACAAATGAAGAAATTTGACATACCTTGTGATCCCTTCACTTGGGTGATCACTACTTTAGCTTGGTTTTCAATTTAGACTTGATTTACCTCTTTGATTTGGTTGATTTGCATGAATTAGGGTTTCAATTTTGAGAGCCCTTTTGCTCTGTGGAAACTCACGACCAGAACACACACTTTAGTGTGTGTTTTGGTGTTTTGTTTTTATTAACTTGAAACCAAAGTTTAGTTTTTGCCAACTTTAGTCCCTTCACTTAATCAAGTTTTATAAAGAGTGTCTTAATCAAGTTTTCTTATTATGTCAAGACTCATGACTAACTAGGTTGTTTATTCCTAGTTACCTTATCTTGACTTTTTACTGTATTTAGTTTATAAATAAAAAATCTATTTTTTGGGGTGTTACATATACCAACCCGTATGGGTGAATGTGATTTCATGGTGTAAATTACCCATTGGAATCATAACGGTATGTTTAAGGCTTAGATAATATAACCTAATGTCATGACAAGTAACCATATGATTATTATCAAGGGTTCGGTTATGTGTAAGTTTATATAGATATTATATAGTGCATAATAAGTCCAACATATATGTCATAGATTTCATAGATGTCATGCATGGAGGTAGGAGGATAACCGTCCTTTGACCTCTTTCGTAAGATTCACCAATTTGTCACAAGGACAATTAGGATGGTCATGAATGAAATGTAAAGGAAATGTATGTACTTCTCACTATAGCAAGTAGCCAAGCAATCTTTAACCCGATGAGCCATGCCCGACTTAGAAAGAGTTAACTAAGTGTCGGAGGCTAGATGGAGTTATGTTACTTTGGGGTCTAGCAAGCTAGTTGGGATAGTAAGGGAAATCATCAAGTGAGGTGGTGGATTGATGTAGGAAAGCCAAGGCTTCCAAGTAATCACACTCATACCAAAGCACAAGTCTTGTTGCAAGAACAAGCTAGGATGGTTTCAAACACTTGTGGGTTACAACCCTTAACAAAACAAAAAGTTTGGAGGATGATTACACCTCCGATTTGTATGAATCAATCTTGGCTAAGCTCACTAGCTTAGGTTCGATTAGTGGCATAAGAAGCACAAGTTGGTATGATAAAAACAATAGTTTATGAGAGTTTGTTGTCGCAACCCCCGACCCCTACCCCGGAAGCGGGAGCCGCAAGACTCAAAGCTGGTGGTATTGGATTTTTATTAATTTGGTAGCGGAATTACGACATCTGGATCATAGTTAGGAAATAATTGATTAGAGTTTCAAAACACAAAACTTTTATATTAACAAAATGGGATAAAACCCAAGTTTCAATTACAATACATTTGTAGGGATAAAACCTGACTTATAGAAAACATAAACTCCGTTTATTAGGTAACTTTTATAGCCACTTTTCAAAGCCTTTGGTGCTCTCCAGCAGGCTTCTATTAGCTTCAAATTAAGTTACCTCAAACACGTTTTAAAAAGATTTTATCAGCAAGAAATACTGGTGAATACATCCCAGTATAATCAAAACAAGTTTTATAGCTTTACAGTTATTGAGAGCATCCGTATTTACAATGTTTATATCTACAGCATTACCCAATCAGTACTGTCACTCCTGACTTGTGGGTCATGTTACCCATTGGCAAAAATCCATTTGTCCAACAGTAACGGATTCAAATTTTGTATACAAAACCCCAACATACCGGCAGTAATTGTAGAATACATATACTCAATCACTGTTAAGCATACTTAAAATATTTTAACCCACAAAAAGGTTTACAAAAAGAAAATGTACTCACTTTGAAAACTTAGGTATTCCTACGGAGTTCCTGATGAAAATTCTTGATTACTTCCTGGAATTTCTATTTAAAACATACAATGCACATGCGTTAGTAAATTAACCTAGGTCACTTTTAGCAATACAACCGAGACAGAACCCCGGCGTGTGTAGTCAGGCAGGGCCTTGACATGCGTCGGTGGGTCCTAAATCAATCGGGTAGGATAACCATACAGCACAAGATAGAACCACAACGTACTCATTCGGGCAGAGCCTTGACATGCGTTGGCGGGTTCTAACTCGGGTAGGGTAACGAATTAGTGATTGGGGGTTAAGATACTTACAGCGGGCAGCGCTTCGCAGGTTTAGGGTTTAGGGGGAGGGGGTTTTTGACAGAAACAAAGAATAGAGGGAGTATACGTTCGATTTTTCCGATCGAAACTGAGTAACGAAAACGATCCCATGCCTGGCCTTATATAGGCCAATTTGACCTCTCCCGCCGTCATGCGGAAATCTGGGTCTGCTCTCGGGCAGCGCCTGAGGTGCCTAGCTAGGGCTGGTCAGCCTCGTAACGGGTATAGGCTTGCCACATGGCAAAAACGGACATACGCGTGTCTGACCTCTCCTGCGCGTCCCGCCAAGATCAGGGGTTCCTAGCGCGTGGCGCCTGGGATGCCCAGATCCATTTTCTTCGTTTTGCGTGCTGAGTCTCGATTCGTGTGTCCGGTTTGTCGTTTCAGCTCGGTTTGGGTTGTTTTGGAGAGTTGTTACATCCTCCCCACCTTGATTTAAATCTCGTCCTCAGATTCACTTGAATAGATGTGGATATTTTTTTTGCATTTCTGACTCTAGCTCCCATGCATATTCTGGTCCTCTCATTGAATCCCATTTAACTTTGACCAGAACTAATCTCTTGTGCTTGAGATTCTTGATCTTTCTATCTTCAATCTGAATGGGGTTCTCTACAAATTTAAGTTTCTCATTAACCTCTATATCTTGGAAAGGTATTACCAATGATTCGTTTGCTAAACATTTCTTGAGATTACATATATGAAACACATCATGTATTCCTGCCATTTCCTCTGGAAATTGTAGCTGATAAGCTACGGGCCCTATTCGTTTGATATTTAAAAGGTCCAACATACCTTGGGCTTAGTTTTCCTTTCTTACCGAATCTTACAACTCCTTTCCATGGGGACACTTTTAATAGCACTTTATCCCCAACTTGAAATTCCAAAGGTTTGCGTCTGTTATCTACATAACTCTTTTGACGATCTCGGGCTATTTTCAGTCTTTCCTTGACTTGGATAATTTTGTAAGTTGTTTCTTGTACAATCTCAGGACCTGATAATTACTTTTCTCCAATTTCCTCCCAACACACTGGTGTTCGACATTTCCTCCGTAGAGTGCTTCAAAAGGTGCAACATTGATGCTGGTATGATAACTGTTGTTGTAGGAAAATTCTATCAAAGGTAAATGTTTATCCCAATTTCCTCCAAAATCAATTACACAGGCTCTAAGCATATCTTCCACTGTTTGGATTGTCCTTTCACTTTGACCGTCTGTTTGAGGATGATATGTGGTACTTAGATTTAATCTGGTTCCCGATTGCTTTTTGGAAACTTGCCCAAAAATGCGAAGTAATCCGGCTGTCCCTGTCAGACACAATAGATAAAGGAATTCCATGCAATGAAACTATTTCATTTACATATAATTTAGCTAGTTGTTCCATACTGAAAGTTTCTTTCATCGGTAAGAAATGAGCCGATTTGGTTAACCTGTCTACAATCACCCAGATTGTATCATTGACTTTTCGCGTCCTGGGTAGTTTGGTAACAAAGTCCATTGTTATTAATTCCCATTTCCAAATTGGCATTTCCAATTGTTGCAACAGTCCTGAAGGTTTCTGATATTCAGCCTTAACTTGTGAACATGTTAGACATTTAGCAACGTAGGTTGCTACATCCTTTTTCATACCTGTTCACCAGAAATTCTTTCTTAAATCTTTATACATCTTATCACTTCTAGGATGCATTGTATACTTAGTCTTATGGGCTTCCTCTAAAATTCGATTTCGCAGGTTTCCTTGAATAGGAATCCAAATTCTTTTCTTATGGAATCTCCAAATTTCATCGGTTCCTTTTTCTAATTCCTTAATCATTCCTTTTAATCCTTCAGCATCGTCCTTGAATGGCTGTTTTCTGAACCTGTTTAATTTGCGCATTTAAATCTATCTGAAGATTTAGTCTAAGAGAGCGTACTCTTTTTGGGTTTTCGTGGTACTTTCGACTTAAAGCGTCTGCTACTATGTTAGCTTTTCCTGCATGATACTGGATATCACAATCATAATCAGAAAGGATTTCTATCCATCGCCTCTGTCTCATGTTTAATTCCTTTTATCTAAAGACATATCTTAAACTCTTATGATCTGTGAATATAACAAACTTACTACCGTAAAGATAGTGTCTCCAAATTTTAAGGGCAAAAATTATTGCTCCTAATTCCAGATCATGTGTAGTATTATTTTCTTCATGCTTCTTGAGTTGTCTAGAGGCATAAGCAATAACCTTTTGACGTTGCATTAACACACATCCATATCCTAATTTAGACGCGTTGCAGTAAACTATGAAGTCTTCAGTTCCTTCTGGCAATGCAAGTATTGGTGCGTTGGTTAACTTGTGCTTTAAAATCCTGAATGCTTCTTCCTGCTTTGGTCCCCATTCAAATTTAACTGATTTGCAAGTTAGCTTGGTTAATGGAATGGCTATTCTAGAAAAATCTTGAATAAAGTGTCTATAATATCCTGCTAATCCAAGAAAACTTCTTACTTCTGTAGGCGACTTAGGGACTTCCCATCTGGTAATCGCCTCGATCTTTGTGGGATCCACATGAATTCCTTCATGCTTAACCAAATGTCCAAGGAATTGTACTTCTTGTAACCAAAATTCGCACTTCGAGAATTTAGCGTAAAGCTTTTCCTTCCTTAGCAATGACACGAGGATATGCAAATGCCTTGCGTGATCTTCGTTACTCTTAGAGTAAATTAGAATATCATTTATAAAGACGATTATGAATTTGTCCAGGTATGGTTTACATATCATGTTCATCATTTCCATAAATGCAGTTGGGGCATTGGTTAAACCAAATGGCATGACTGTTAATTCATAATGACCATATCTCGTTCTGAGAGCAGTTTTAGGAATCTCCTCTTCCTGTACTTTCAGCTGATGATATCCTGAGCGTAAGTCGATCTTAGAAAAGAATCGGGCTCCTTGGAGTTGATCAAACAGATCATCGATTCTCAGTAATGGGTACCGATTTTTAATTGTAACCTTATTCAATTCTCGGTAGTCAATGCACATACGCATTGATCCGTCCTTCTTCTTAACAAATAACACCGGTGCTCCCCATGGTGATGAGCTAGGTTGTATGAAACCCTTCTCTAGTAATCCATCCAGTTGTTTCTTCAGTTCCTGCATTTCCGTCGGTGCTAGGCGATAGGGGGCTTTGGCAATCGGTGCTGTTCCTGGTATTAGGTGAATTCTAAATTCAACCTCTCGATCTAGCGGCAATCCAGGCAACTCTTCTGGAAAGAAATTAGAGAAATTTGATATTACAGGAATATCTTTTAATTCTTTTCCTTTAGTGTTGATGATTATGGAAATCATATACACCATTCCTCCTTTTCGCGTATAACTAGCCGCTTTCATCACGGAGATAAACTTTGTTGACCTTGTCGACTTATCTCACTTAATTGTGATCCTCTCGCCAGATGGCGCAATCACTTCTACAGATTTTTGATCACACAATATTCGTGCCTGATTGGTTACCAGCCAATCCATTCCTAACACGACATCAAATCCGACTAGATCCATTGGAAAAAGGTTAGCAGAAAATTTTTGACTTAAAAGTTCTATCTTAGCTCCCTGCAGGATTTCGCTTATATTGATAGAGGATCCATCTGCCGTCTCCACCAAACAGTCTTGGTGAAGTTTAGTTAATGGTTGATTAAGAAAATTGCAGAAGGAAGTATTTATGAAACTTTGGTTTGCATGTAACAACTCCGATTTTCTTTGTTATCCCTTTCTTTTTGTTCCATTGTATCTATCCAATTATATTGTTTATGATGATTATCGCATCTAATCGCTTATTAAATGCATCACTAATCTAATCTCAATTACAACTAAATACGCTATTATACGAGCCGAGTGTGCTATTGTTTAATAAACACTTGTGCCATCGCATCGCTTATCGCATCGCAAGTTGCAGTTAATTATATGGTTTTATGTTATTTACGTGTTATGTATGTTTATGATTATGATTACACTCACTATCGCATCGCTCTCGCATATTCGAATCGCCAAGTCGCATAATTACATCATTTATAACGCTTAATATAACTATCTAATATGAACCGAATCGCCGAACAATCGATAAACGAACGAAAAATGAAGAAAACCAACATTTGGGTCAAGTTCGCTCGAACTTGGTGTTACCAAGTTCGATCGAACTTGACTGGCCAACAATAACTCTCATTCTCCCCCAAGTTCGCTCGAACTTGCTGTGATTCTTCACAGAATCAGCAAGTTCGGCCGAACTTGACTCAATTTTTTTGGATCCTCAACAAGTTCGCCCAAACTTCCATGAAATCATGCAAGTTTGACCGAACTTGACTCCCACCAGCTCACTTTTTGTCTTCACCTATAAATACTCAGCCCCATTCTCTCATTTGAACTTGCTGCAACTTCGCCCAGAGCTCTCCAAACCCGAAACCCTTTGCTTTCTAAGTAAGAGTCAACCCGATTTCAACTACAATGATGGTCAACAATGTTTTACAACGGTTAACAACGATTTTGCACAAGGCTTTGCCTTCGTTTTCATCAATTCTCTTATGTTTACGAAAATCTTCATCTTTTTCTATAAAAGTTCTGTTTTTCATTCAGATCTATACTAGATCTGAGTAAAACCTTTCAAAAACATTGATTTCTACACCATATTCGGACTAATGACGAATGTCTCGTTCACTTTTGAGTGGAACGAGGCATTGTCAAGCAAGATCTCAGATCCGGAAGCACAAGGACGAAATCGTCACTTTACACAAGCTGGACTAACTCGTACGAACCTTCAAGTTCGCCCTGATTAGCCTGAGTTTCTGTAAAATGACTAAGTTCGCTCTAAAAGACCTCTCCAGCCTAAGTTTTACTTAGTGGCTTAAGGTTAGAGGGATGGACACTCGATTTCCTCAGCAAACAACACGAAAACACAAGATTTTGGACCCGAAAACATCAAGTTCGCTTGAGATTTACTGATTTTATATAGCTCAACATGTCAAGTTCGCTCGAACTTACACCCTCTGGGTCAAGTTCAGTCGAACTTGATTCAAAACCTTCAACAGAACCCCCAAGTTCGCCCGAACTTGTCAAGTTTCTCAGAAACTTCACAAGTTCGGTCGAACTTGCAAAGTCTGTTAACCCTCTACACAAGTTCGACCGAATTTGTCTCAAAACACAGCAGTTCCTCACTAGTTCACTTGAACTTGTCTGTTTACATACAAGTTCGGCCGAACTTGCCTACTGCCCAAACCAAACTTCACCGTTTCAGCTTTTCGGAGACTTTTCGGAGACTGATGACTGATGCACTTCCATTCGCGTACGCAGGCTGATCCGACGCTCTCCTTCGTCTACCAACAGTCATCTTCTTCATTCTAAACGCACCAACTGTGAGTATACTTGACCCGTTTTCGCTTTAACGCACTTTTTGGGTGTTACATATGTTCCTCTATCAAAAATCACCTCACAAATCCACTGTTTATCACACGCGAGTAATCTGATTATATATGCTCAATACGTGATACTAGAAACATGTGACTAGGACTTATTTTCGTTAACTTGCCTCCTTAGCTAGTATGGTACTATAGTGTGGCTAACACCCGACGGGGTCTAGTTAGGATGGACGCGCTAGCCTTCTCACGGAAGTTAGCATGAGAAATATGCCTAGTTTTGTGTGATGTGTTTTGGTGTATCATGATATGTTGTTGGACTATTTCGCGAACGGTTTATCTATTATGCTAGTATTACTTAAACCTGTATGCTCACCTTTACTTAATCGTATTGACTTGTATTTTAACGTATGTAACAGGTTGAGGATTTTATCTTGGATGCTTTGGACGCAGTTTTGCTTAGTTTAGGTTTTGCTTTAGAAACGCTTGTAATATCTAGAGATTTTAAACTGGAATCTGTGTTATGAGAAAACGTTTTTTTTGTAATGGTTATTTGAAATGTTATGTTTAATAGTATGGGATGTTAGAAGTTATGTAATATTGTTAAATAATGGTTACTGAACTTCTCATGAGACAATCGGGTTCGCTTAGTGCCGCGCCCCGATGATTCCGCCATCGGTTGGGGTGTGACATTGCACCAGAGTCAAATAATACTTTTGCATAAACATCATTAACTAAAACGTGCCGGCAATCACATCCGGAATCATCTTGGCTTCATCGGCAGTCAGCACGAACGCTCTGGCAGTCTTCTTGGGTCCTTCCGTCATCCTTGCTTTGTTGTTTGCCGCTAGAGCTAGTTTCGGGCAGTTGGTTTTAATAAGCCGCGCTTCTCCACAATTGTAGCATAGCCTATTATTAGGTTTCTTTCTGCAGTCTTCTTCCTTATGCCCTGGGAATTTGCAGAAATTGCAGTATGTAGAGCATATTCCGGAATGCTTCTTTTTGTAGTACTTACATAGGGGTGACGAAGAACTTGCCCCTTTTCCGCGATAGGAATTACCATAACGTAGTTCTTGAGTAATCTTTTGAGCTAGGTTCCTTTTCTGGTTTTCTTCGTACGTTCCAATTTATCTGTCAAGGTGTTTGCTAGCTCTACTGCTTCTTCAATAGTTTGTGGTCCAGCTGCCTTAACCACATGTCTGATTTCACTGATTAATCCCCAAATGTAACGGGAGATTAATACTGGTTCTGGTGAGGCCAGGGTTGGTACAATCCTTGCATATTCAAAGAATGTGGTGGTATATAATCTTTGCAATTTACCCCAATCATTCTATGATTTAGGAACTTATTAGCAATATGTTCCTTTTCATTAGGAGGACAAAATTTCCTTTCAACTATTTCCTTAAAGTTGTTCCATTCCATACTGTAAACCCTGTCACTTCCTCTGGACTCCACCATTCTAAAGCTGCATCCTTAAAAAGATTAGAAGCATACATAACTTTATCCTCATTGGCACACTTACTTATTTTTAAACCTGCTTCTGTCTTTTCTATCCAGCGCAAGGCTGAAATAGCTCCTTCATCGCCTGAGAATTCTATCGGTTTGCATGATAAGAATTCTTTATAAGAACAACCATATGAGATGGTTCTTCTTCTTTTTGGAACAGGAGCTTGAATTAATAGTTCATGATTTCCATTCCTGCTATGATTTGGTTCAGAGGATATATGTTTACTTCCGTTTCCGGACTTATCGTTTTCTGCCTTTTTAATAGTATCGATAATATAGGGCATAGCATCTATGATTCCTTGGCTACTATGTGTTCGATAGCACTTTTATTCATTTGATTCTCATTATTATCGTTATTCTGGATTTCCTGATTTACTTCGTCTGAATCTGAATCGTAAACATTTATCAGGTATTAATATCACATAATAATAAATATCACACAACACAGTGAACCAAAATCGTCGAGCATTGCGATTTTTACTCTTTTCATATATATGCGTCTACTACAAACATAACTGAAATTCAAACGTTAGTAACTATGCATCGATATATGTATATAGGTGGTATATAGTTGATATCTATTTTAGTTTTTTTTCTAACTATGTAACAAAATACACACATATATATACATATATAGTAGGTGGCGGTTGCTTAAACCTGCATTTCCCGCTCGTCATACTTCCAGACGAGCTTCTATCTGATTTGGCGAATTCGGTTTCCTTCCTCCACCAGTTCATCTCCAAGCTGGCGAAGTTCTTCCACATGCTCCATGGGTAGCACTGGGGCTGGCACTAGTTCAGGGTAAGGTGGAACGGTTCTTCGTAGGGGAATGGGTTTTCCAGTAATTGCTGTATTTCCCAGTTGTTGGCCCACCATAGGTTTAGAGGATTTGGTGTGGAATCCTGGGTTCCTCGTTGGGGTAAAAGGGTGGGATTGGAAATTGGTTCCCCTGGTTCTGGTCTAGATTCATGGGTTGGTTGGGAAATAAAGGAAGTATCTGTGGTTCTGGATTTGCTGCTTGATTGAAATTATGCTCTCCTCCTATATTACCATACAGGTGGAAATTCGCTAATTGTCTATCCAACTCTTCTTCCCATAAGGGTCTAACTTTCGGGTTTTGGGTATTTCTAACTGCTATGGCTTGCTGTTGGGATTTTCTTAATCTTTTCCTCCTCTCTCCTTTGCCTCGACTAAACCAACCTCTCTTTTTAGGGGAAAAGGTTCTAAAGCTTTGGCTTTGAAAACAAAGATTCCCTCGGAATCGGTAGTGGATCCAGTGGTTGACTGGGAGGTTCCTTCATCTATAGGAGAACGAGGTAGGTGACGATAAGCGTCAGAAGTAACCTGATCACTCATACTGTAAACTAAGAAAATTTGTCAGGTTAACACAAAATAATCATAGAAATTATAGATATTTCCTAACACAATAGGATAAAATTTAGGTATGTAAAAGAACACTTAAATGGCTTAAACCAGTGGCATGGCTCTGATACCACCTTCTATCGCAACCCCCGACCCCTACCCCGCGAGCGGGAGCCGCGAGACACAGAGCTGTTGGTACCGGTGTTTATTAATTTGGCAGCGGAATTACGACATCAGGATCGTAGTTAGGAAATAATTGAGTAGAGTTTCAAAACACAAAACTTTTATTACACAAATTGGATAAAACCCAAGTTTCAATTACAATACATTTGTAGGGATAAAACCTGACTTATGGAAAACATAAACTCCGTTTATTTCGGTAACTTTTATAGCCACTTTTCTAAGCCTTCGGTGCTCTCCAGCTGGCTTCTATTAGCTTCAAATTAAGTTACCTGAAACGCGTTTTAAAAAGATTTTATCAGCAAGAAATACTAGTGAATACATCCCAGTATAATAAAAACAAGTTTTATAGCTTTACAGTTATTGAGAGCATCCACATTTACAATGTTTATATCTACATCATTACCCAATCAGTACTGTCACTCCTGACTTGTGGGTCATGTTACCCATTGGCAAAAATCCATTTGTCCAACGGTAACAGATTCAAATTTCGTATACAAACCCCCAACATACCGGCAGTAATTGTAGAATACATATACTCAATCACTGTTAAGCATACTTATAATATTTTGACCCACAAAAAGGTTTACAAAAAGAGAATGTACTCACTTTGAAAACTTAGGTATTCCTACGGAGTTCCTTATGAAAATTCTTGATTACTTCCTGGAATTTCTATTTAAAACATACAATGCACATGCGTTTGTAAATTAACCCAGGTCACTTTTAGCAATACAACCGAGATGGAACCCCGACGTGCGTAGTCAGGCAGGGCCTTGACATGCGTCGGTGGGTCCTAAATCAATCGGGTAGGATAACCATACAGCACAAGATAGAACAACAACGTGCTCAGTCGGGCAGAGCTTTGACATGCGTTGGCGGGTTCTAATTCGGGTAGGGTAACGAATTAGTGATCGGGGGTTAAGATAGTTACAGCGGGCAGCGCTTCGCAGATTTAGGGGTTTAGGGGGAACGGGTTTTGACAGAAACAGAGAGTAGAGGGAGTATACGTTCGATTTTTCCGATCGAAACTGAGCAACGAAAATGATCCCAGGCCTGGCCTTATATAGGCCAATTTGACCTCTCCCGCGTGTCGTGTGGAAATCTGGGTCTGCTCTCGCGTGCGCCTAAGGTGCCTAGCTAGGGCTAGGTCAGCCTCGTAACGGGTATAGGCTTGCCACATGGCAAAAACGGACATACGCGTGTCTGACCTCTCCCGTGCGTCGCGCCAGGATCAGGGGTTCCTGGCGCATGGCGCCTGGGATGGCCAGATCCATTTTCTTCGTTTTGCGTTCTGAGTCTCGATTTGCGTGTCCGGTTTGTCGTTTCGGCTCGGTTTGGGGTGTTTTGGAGAGTTGTTACATTTGTAAAGTTTTCTTCCAAAACAGAAAGTTTAGCCCTCAAAATGGTGTTGTTCCACCTTGGTTTTTCAATGAAAAACCTGTGGAAACATCCCTAGAGGCAATCCAAACTTTGTAGAGGAAGAAGAGATGAAGAAGATAGAAGGAAAGTGAGTATGAACTCACTTTTGCAACTTGGAAGTCTCTGCCTTATTCTTGAATTTTTAGAGAATTTGAGAGTGTTTTGAAAGTGTAGATGAGTTGGGAAAGTGAAAATGAGTGTTAGGAAACTTGCTTATATAGTGGGTTAGTAGGGTTTAGTGTTAAATGAGGTTTAAAGGTTATTGGGGGTGAAAAAGGTGGGAAAATTGGACCAACCCGTAAGCTTTAAACAACTTGCTGCGGATTGAGGTCTCTCGCACCCTGCTAGAGATGGAGCTAAGTCTCTCACCCCCCGCCAGAGACCAATTTTGGCAGATTTTGCAATTTAGCCCCTGAACTTGATATTTCCCTCATTTTAAGCTAAAACTTGGTATTTTTGCATGTTTTTAAGTGTTTAACATGTATGTACGTATAATTTAAGTATCAAGAATGTATGTATGAGTATAGACACGTATAATAAGTATTGGTTTGCGTACAAACGATTAAATAGTAAATATAACAAGCATGTATAAAATATAAATTTCAATACGATCAAAGTCTCGGATTACAAAGTTGGAATTGATATACGAATATGATACGATTACAAATTTCCATAAATAGAAATATGATTATACTTCATAAATACGGAAAGGACGAAAATGTGAAGCGTTACACTCCCATTTTACCTTGACTTGGTCAATTTCTTTGTTTCGTAGGCCTTTGACCTTCCGGACAATGATTGCAATAGGCCTTGCCACATAATTGAGTTTATCATCGACTTCTATGTCATCGAGGAGCACGCAACCACCTCATCTGCCCAACACTTCCGAAGGTGACATGGAATGTATTGTGAATACAACTTAGTTCTTCTGGTATCTATAAATGGTAAGCTACCTTACCCACCTGGTCTATCACCCTTAAAGTTCTAATGAACCGAGAAATTTCCCCTCTTTTTAAAACGAATGATTCCCTTCCATGGAGTCACTTTCAACATCACTTTATCACCTTTTGGAAACTCTATGGGTCTTCATCTTTTATTCTAGCATTAGACTTTTTCCGATCTTGGGCTGCTTTTAAATGAGCTTGTACTGCATCAATCTTTTCATTTGTGACTCTAACTACATCTTTATGGGAGAGTTCTCGAGGGACCACTTCACCCCAACATACTGGGGTTTGACATTTTCGACCATAGAGCATTTCATACAGAGGCATGCCAATGCTAGAATGATAATTGTTATTATACGAAAATTTGACTAGCGGTAAGTAAGTGTCCCAACTTACGCCAAAATCTATTATACACGCTCGTAGCATGTATTCCAACGTCTGAATCGTCCTTTCGCTTTTCCCATCGGTTTGTGGGTGATAAGCAATACTAATCAACAACTTGATACCCATTTGTTCTTAAAAGTCTCGTAAAAAGTTTGAAGTGAACCGGGTATCCCTATCGGACACAGTCGACACCGGCACCTTGTGGCGTGCTACAATCTCATTAACGTATACCTCCGACATCTTTTCCGATGTGGAAGTCTCGCAGATAGTAATAAGAGCACTTTTAGTCAACCTATCCATGACTACCCAAATGGCATCAAACCCTTGAGTCATTCTCGGTAGCTTGGTTAAAAGGTCCATCTTAATGTGCTCCTATTTCCACACATGTATATCCAAAGGTTGAAGTCTACCATAAGGCTTTTGATGTTCCGCTTTGACTTGTAGAAATTTAAGCATTTTTCGACATACTTTGCCACATCTCTCTTCATCCCCGGTAACCAATAATTTCGTTTCAAATCCTAGTACATTTTGGTCGCCCCCGGGTGAATTGGATAACGTGATTTGTGAGCTTCATCAAGTAGGAGATCTTTAACACCGCATGTGTTTGGGACTCAAATCCTACCGAACCCGGATTTTAACCCGTTGTCACTTTCCACAATATCTTTCATTAAACCCTTGACACATTCTTTTGTCAAGTTTTCTTATTTTACTGCTTCAATCTGGGCTTCTCGGATTCGTTGAAGTAAACCCAAGGTGACCACATATTGCATTGACCGCACTCGAATCAAAGTGTATCCTTCCTTTTGGCTTAGTGCATCCGCTACTACATTGGCCTTTACTGGGTGATAATAGATTTTGCAATCATAATCTTTCACTATTTCTAGTCAACGTCTTTGCCTCATGTTAAACTCCTTTTGGTCAAAGAAGTACTTCAAGCTTTTGTGATTGGTGAAGATAGTATACTTCACCCCATACAAGTTATGCCTCCAAATTTTCAAGGAAAAGACTATCGTTGCCAATTCAAGGTCATGGGTCGGGTACTTCATTTCATGTAACTTCAATTGTCTTGAGGCATAAGCAATCACCTTGCCTCTTTGCATAATTATGCACCCGAGACCATGAGGCAATGCGCCCGAATACACTACCATGTCTTCGGTGACATCCGATAAGTCAACACCGGCACACAAGTCAACTTTTCTTTTAGCATGCGAAATGATTTTTCTTGTTCATCTTTCCATACGAACTTTTCGTCCTTGCGGGTTAACTTAGTCAATGGTGACGCAATCTTGGAGAAATCTTGAATAAATCTCCTATAGTAACCTGTAATCTCCGACGGATTCTTTGGGGGGGGGGGGGTTCCATTTTGACACGACTTCAATTTAGGTTGGATCTACTAAAATCCCATCGACACTTATGATGTGTCCCAGGAATTGCACTTCTCGAAGCTAGAAGGCGCACTTCAAGAATTTAGCATAAAGTTTTTCCCGTCTAAGCATTTCCATTACTTATTGCAAATGACGAGTATGATTTGCCTCACTTTTTGAGTAGACGAGTATGACGTTGATGAATACTATCACCGACTTGTCTAACATTGGTTTGCAAACCCGGTTCATGAGATCCATGAAAGCCGCGGGTGCATTCTTTAGCCCGAAGGACATCACGAGGAACTCATAGTGCATGTACCGCGTACATAAAGCCGTTTTTGGAACGTCTTCCTCTTTCACCTGCAACTGATGATCGCTTGACCTTAAGTCAATTTTTGAAAACCAACTCGCGCCCTGTAGTTGGTCAAATAAATCATCGATCCTCGAAAGTGGATATTTGTTCTTTACCGTAAGCTTATATAGCTCGCGGTAATCTATGCACATGCACACACTTCCGTCTTTTTTCTTCAAGAAAATATTGACGCTCCCCACGGGACGACACTTGGTCGGGTAAATCCCATGTGAAGCAAGTCTTGCAATTGGGACAGTAATTCCTGAAGTTCCGATGGTGCTAACCTATATGGTTCCTTGGCCACCGGTTTCACGCCCGGGACTAGTTCAATGCCAAACTCCACCTCGCGCTCGGGTGGTATCCCTGGTAAGTCTTTCGAAAACATGTCTTCAAATTCTTGTAAGACGAGTATACCTTTGACGTGTGCGAGCGTGGGTATAATTTTTAGTATATTTTTAAGCACTTTTACCCATTTATCAAGCTTTAAATTTATAAAGCACAATATAACACAATCACTCTCTACAACACGCTAGGTCGAGTGCACCCATCGTAGGCATAGTATAGTGATGGTAAGATACCGAGGTCGTCCAAGGACACAAGAGCTTTTAATGTCGGATGATCGTCAACGTCTAATCTAATCAATTTTTTAGGAAAAAGATGTTTAAGAATTAAAAATAAAAGAAAGAAACTAATTATTAAAAGAAACAATAGACAAGATAGAATCACTTGGTTCCGACTCTTCTTTTACGTATCCTTTGATTATTTCCGTACTTTGGGTTTTTTTAAGAGATTATCTTAGTTATAGTGGCATGCCCCTCTTTGGGAGGCAACGCTACCCGCGGCCATATTGGTCTGAGTCAGCAAGGATACAGTCTCGCAAGGCCGGAATATTAAAATATAATTAATAAGTTATTAATGCAAAATGTGGCATGTCCCTCTTTTGGAGGCAACGCTACCCTCGGCCATATTGGTCTGAGTCAGCATGGATAAAGTCCCACAAGGCTGGTTTAAAGTTTTAATAGTAGTTTGTTTATAAGGGATTCAAGTCGTTCTCACTTTTCCCGATTTGATGTTATCTGCCTCAAGAGAAGTCCTAATAAGCTTAAATCAAGTCCTCGCAGGATCTATACACTGAACGAGGCAAGAACATTACCCAAACCACCCTTCTAAACCCCATTCCAGGAAGTTAACGTGCTTTATATAGACCGTAAGACATGAATGAGTGAATCAACATAACATGAAGAAATGATAGAATAAAGTTCACTTTCAATATAAAAAAAACTAGTTATAATACATACCCAATTAAAAAGTTAACCGAAATCAAAAGTAATACATAAAAGTTTTATCTCACCAAGTGATGTAAGAGATTAGCCAAGCATGGCCATTGTTTGACAAGAACTCTTACTATCAATCTTGAATCCCGAGACTACTACACACTCTAAACTCTAACGGTTGTGGTGGATGATGGTATAGATTGCAAATGAAACAGGCATCCCTATTTATAGCTAGAAACAGACTTCTCACACGGCCACGTGTCTTCTTCTTCTCTGTCTTATCTAATGAGTTGTGTAAGTCTGTATGCACACATGGACCCGTGTGTCAGAGGCACGACTTTGTGGCCTTGTACTTACTATACTATAAGATATTTTGCATATCTGGGAGTTGACCACGGCCTGTGTCCATGGGACACGGCCCCGTGTCTCTTTTCTGCTTATATTTTTTTTTTCTTCATGGACCCTAGAGTGGGGCACGACCCCATGCCTTGGTGGCACGACCATGTGCTAATATTTAATTCGTTGTTTTTGGTCTTGGGGTGAAGCTCAGAGGGTTGTCATGATGTGTCAGCTTCTCTTCTTTTGTATTTATGTTGGTTTTTGCTGTTAATTTGTTCCTTTTGTACATTTAAGCTTCTTTAATCCTGAAAATCAGAATTATACAAAGAAACAAACTTTTTCCATCATTATTATGTAAAAGGGTTGATTTCATACTTTATTTGATATAATTTATGTGTTGCATTTTGTGCATATCAGCCTTCAATCCTTGGTGACTCCTTTTCCGTACATAGGTCAAATAAGTCTTGCACTTATGTTGAATAAATCTACGAGCTTCCATCATTGAGCATACCATGTGGTTGCAATTCTTTTCTCCATAGATGACAACATGCCTTCTGCTTGGAGATATTATTTGTATCTCCTTACGGAAACATATCACCTTGGCATGGTATCGGACTAGCGGGACAACCGATCCATCCCAACCACCACTTGGAATTCCCCCATTGCCATGGGTATCAAGTCACCCACGTAATCCTCGTCGTCGATAAATAATTTGCAATCCTCGCACACATCACAAACAATGAAATTTTTATTATTACCTACCTCTACTTCTAAAGGCATAAATAGTTTTGTTAATATAAATGAGGGGGCTTGAATAAATTTATGCGAAACAAAATATTTATTCGTACTCGTGTCAAATAAAACATGTGCGGGAATTAAATATACGATAAATGTACCTGAAACCACATTGGGTTTAATCTTCGCCTCCGTCACAATTATGTGGAAAGATCTTGCCCGCGACTTTGGGACTTCCGCCTTCATGTCGGATACTTCTTTCTTCCCTACCAACTCCGGGCACTCAGATTTCTTGTGACCCCATTGGTAGCATTTGTAACACATGATACTTTACTGGGACAATATGAAACCCCATGTCCCGTCTTCCTGCATACAACACACGGCTTGTTTTTGTAGTAGCACTCGCCCCGATGGGCAAAACCACGTATCTTGCAACTCGGTGAACCTCCCTTCACATTCCCTTTCTTTGGAGGTTCGTTCACCTTCGGTTTCTTTGTGGGGCTTGGATTTGCATCTAACATTCTCTTTTCACCTCTTTCCATTTGCTTTTTCAGCTCAATTTCACGCTCTTATGCAACATTTATGATTTCGGTGAGATTTCCATAATTTGAGAGAGTCATGAACTCCTTATATTCGGCACTTAGTATATTGTGGTAGTAGTAATCTCTTGCTCCTCCGTTCGAACAAACTCACCAAAAAATCTCAACTTGTCTAGGAAGGTTCCCATGATCTTATTAGTAGTCTCGCCTTTTTGCATTAGTTGCAGGAATTCTTCTTTGATTTTGTTAATTACCGATTTGGGAGTATTATGTTTAAGGAAGAGTACTTTAAACTCCCCCAACTCATAGTTTGTGCAGTTTCAATCCCTTGCTCATTCTAGAGGTTATCCCACCAATCTTTAGCTTGGCCTCTCAATTGGCCGGTCCCATAAGCCACGAAATCGCTCACATCACAGTGGGTTTGTTCAACGACACCTTCCATGTCGCTTATCCACCTTTGACAGGCGATCGGATCTACCTTGCCATTATAAATCGGGGTTTTATATGCCATACACTTGCCGTATGGACAAGCCTTCTTCTCTTTGGCCTTATCTTTTTCTTGGATATGGCTTTCTTTTAGCTGATTCATTATATCCTCTACAACTGATAGAATTGTTGTTTGTAGTCTATCCATAAATTGGGGTAGACTAGTCTTTATTGCCTTTCCGACTTCCTCGTATATCTTTTCTAGCATTTCCTCGGTGATGAGAGGCACCGTGTCATCACCGCTTCCTCCCGACATTATTATCACTGAAATGTTCACAACAAATTGATAAACATTTCATTTAATTATTCCCATATTATCATATAAGAATTTATCCTCATTGTTTGTTAATACACACTATTTGGTTTGCCTAAGGCTATGTCTATCCTTAACCATTCCTACTTAATGCATTTTACGGAGTGTATATACACCTCTTCCCATGCATTTTCAAATACTTTTCCTTTTAATATTCTATAGTAATTATTTTATAATTAATTCTTACCAGATTTCATGATCAAGTCTCGAAACGAACACATTCAACCTTAAGCTCTGAATACCACTTGTAAGACCCGCACTAATAAAACGTTCGAAATTTCATAATTTATAAAAGTTACAATATCTCAAAAGGGAAACATTTAAAACTTTGATTACAATATGGTAGGATCTTAAAACATGAGACTAAATCCGTCATAAGTTATACATGTTTAACAAAACGGAATCATGAGTCTTGGTTCGTGTTCAGTTCTTCTAATGACTTGATATCCATCTGATGTATTAATTTGAGATACCTGTCAAGCAATATTATCTTCAACCAATCAGTAAATAGAACGATTGAACGAAAGAACAGAAACCGCGCAACAAAACTCAATAAAATAAATAATATTTTTTTCAAAACAGCCACTGTCACGCCACGCGACGGGACACTTTATCCCCGTCACGTGACGCGTAGAGAGCCAGTTTCCAGCAGAACTGCCAAACCGTATTATTTTCTATAAAACCCACTTACACATACAGGGCTATTACCCCAATTAGGGCTGTTCACGAGCCGAACCGAACCGATCAGACCTTGCTCGTGCTCGGTTCGTTTACAAACCGATTCGAACCGAACCGAGCGTTTTTTCAACCGAGCCAAAGTCAAACGAGCGTCTTTCGATCCGAGCATTTTTCGAACCAACGTCGAGCGAGTATCGAGCGTCTCATACTAAACAAGGAAAGTGACGATGGGAGTGCTAGTTATTAGAATAAAGTGCAGTTTTCGTCCCTAATGTTTCGTCCAATAGAACACAAGTAAAAATTTAAGAAATAACAAGGATTACAAAAACACTCAACTAGTTCTATCGAGATTAACTAAGCGGGAAGATAAATCGTCGACTGATTGAAACATACCCTTGTTCTATCGGAAGTTTGAATTTGAATGAACCGATTAAAGCAAAACCCTGGCGAGTTGGCGTCTTGGCGAGTGGGGATGGAGAAATCGAATAACGATGGCCAATGGGGGGTTTGATTATGGTCTTGTACTTCTGAATCAAATGGCCGGTTGAGACTTGAGTATTGATCAACGCTTCACAATTTAGTATTTGAAATTTTGACTCAATTATTCAAATGGACATTTAAGTATTCGACAATGGATTATTGGTATTAGGTTTCAATTCTAATTACTTAAATGAGCTCTATTTGGATCTTGAAACAAACATTGTTAGTATTGGTCTCTAGTCATTTCATTAAAAATGATACACACACATATATATATTAAAAAATAAATCAAGCCAACCGAGCCGAACCGAATTGAGCGGACCTTTGCTCGTGCTCGGTTCGTTTACATACCGAACCAATCCGAACCAAGCATTTTTTTAATCGAGTTGAATCGAACGAGCAAATTCCGAGCATTTTCTGAACGAGCATCGAACGAGCGTTGAGCGCCGAGCGATTTGAACAGCCCTAACCCCAATTACTAAATCATAACATATGTTTTGCAAATTTTCATCAAAGGTTTTTCTCTAATCATTAAGTGGTCTTAAGGCTAAAAAGGCTCATGGAAGGGTCTCAAATAAGGTTGAAACGACTCTAAACTTCTGTAACCATTTTTTGATACGTATCTAAGCCTCTGCAACCATTTTTTGATACGTAGCGCAAGCTGGGTGGTCATCGCTGAGAAGAATTTCAAAGAGCCTTCATCAGCCTTGGTTTCGGTAAGAATGCTTATGACAGGGTGTCAAAAGGCTATTTTGAAAAGGTTGACCAGTCAAAGACTATTATTATTATTTTCCCATATTAAATATAAAGGTAGTAATCATTTAAAAAAATAAAGTAAAAGAAAAAATTTCCATGCACCTGAATACTTTCTAAACCGAAATCCTAATACAAAATCAAGAGAAATAAAAATTAATAAAATAATAAAATAAAAAAAGGTGATATCTAGAATATGAATATGTGGTTGTGTAACACATCTTCTCCATCCACCATTCATTTTATCCATTATCATCCATCTTCTCTCTTCATATTATTCATCATTTCACCTCTCTTCTACTCCCTACGCCAATGGCTGCCTTTACTCTCTCTCCTACAACTCCAACTCAGGTAATATCAATATTCCATTTCTTCATATAGCTGCTGATTATGTCTTAATTAATAATCACTTATTTCCATTTATTGACAGTTGCGATCTGGTAACAATGGGCCGTTCTTGCCGGCCCAAGGGCTGATGGCAAAATCCGCCGGAAAAACCCAACTGGCCGGAAGAGAAAGAGGGATGAAGGTAACGTGTCAGGCGGCGAGCATCCCGGCTGATCGGGTTCCGGATATGGAGAAGAGGAAGCTTATGAATTTGCTTCTTCTTGGTGCTATTGGTCTCCCTACTACTGGGATGTTGCTTCCTTACACTTATTTCTTTGTCCCACCTGGGTAATTTGTTTGATCTCTTTCCGGCCATAACAACCGAATTATAACCGAAATAATATAAACTAGGATAGAAACTCGGGTATTATAAGATCTAATAAAGGAAATGTTAACTGGTCAGCGACAAAGGTTTAGGAATTATAAAATGATATTATAATATAAGATATATTTAAAAAAATTAAGAGAGATATAATATATGTGGTTCGTTTATGATTTTTTTAAGGAGTATTGGATTTAAATAATTCCAATTATCAGTCATTGGCCGCATCAGTCTCAACTAACGAAATATGTGTTGGCGGTCCCAACTTTTAACATATTGGCCACCAACGGACTATGACTAAAAATAAACTAACTGTTTATATAAATGGAACAAATTATTTTTAGTCATAGTCCGTTGGCGGCCAATATGTCAAAAATTGGGACTGTCAGCAGATGTTTCATTAGTTGGAATTGGTAGCGGCCAATTGCTGATAGGTGGTATTATTTAAATCCAATACTTCTTTTATATATATAAGATTTATATGTGTTTGTGGGTGGGTGGTCTCCTTAAAAAAGTTAGTCTAATTTTAGGCAAGAACTCCGATCATCCCTCTTAAAAGTTTGGTTAATCCTCCGTTGGCCAGAAAATCAATCTTGGGTCTGGCACTAGTTTTACTTGTCGAGATAACCGAACGGAATTGCCATTAAATTCAAACTTTATATTTTTCAAATCCTATGTTATTTTTTTTATAAGTTACATATTACTTGTTGGTTTTTGTTTGAACAAAATCCTAAAAGAGGCTCATGCTCTGAACCTGCAGTTAACAGAATTAACTGAACCACATTAATTAGTAACTAAATTGTTTGTAGTCGAACCTGTCGATTATGATGATAGGAAAATCGAATCATTGATTATGAGCTCCGTTTTGACTCGTAACCAAACTGACTCATACTTACCACTGTGGTCATGGTTAAGACACTTGTTGATGAACTAAGTTTTGTTGTTGTGTGATGTGTGTTTGTGTATAACAGTTCAGGAGGTGGAGGCGGTGGTACCCCTGCAAAGGATGCGCTTGGTAATGATATTATAGCAACTGAATGGCTAAAGACCCATGGACCGGGTGACAGAACCCTTTCTCAGGGTCTAAAGGTAACGTCTGTTTGATTGTATGATCTTGTGATTATTCGATAAGTTAGTTATCAAGTTATAGGAGTAATCTTTTATGGTATTATCAATAAAATTACGCATATGATAAAAAAAATAAAAAAAAATTAGTAAGTTTTCTTGTGTTCTTTAATCGTGTTTTATGTTAAAATTATTCAACATAATGATCCACTAATTAACCTATTGTTGCAAGATTTATCTTTACAATGTCTTGTTTTTGTCATAAAATTTAATTAGATTCACGTGTTATATCACAAGGTTTGATCAAATTCTTATGATTAATTTTGAATATTAAGTACTTAGTATAATCTTATGATTTACTATATATATCCAATACTTAAAAGTTAATTTGGCTAGATTATTGAATCAAGTGACCTGATTTTTATTCGAATAGTTAAATGATCTACACAAACTACTGAAATATTCACATCGAGTGATCACAATTTGAGTAGCTTATGGTTTTTTCGACTTTAAAATTGTTTTAACCATGAAAATTTGTAGGGAGACCCGACATACCTAGTGGTCGAGAATGACAGGACCCTAGCGACATATGGAATCAACGCAGTGTGCACCCATCTGGGATGTGTGGTGCCATGGAACAAGGCAGAGAACAAGTTCATGTGCCCATGCCATGGTTCTCAATACAACAACCAAGGCAAAGTTGTTAGGGGTCCTGCTCCTCTGGTAAGAACCTCATACTCTTTTCTCGTTTCCAGTTTTACATTAGACAATGTACAAGTTTGGATGTGACATATTTTGAATTGTTAACAGTCATTGGCATTGGCTCATGCGGATATCAATGATGGGAAAGTGGTGTTTGTTCCATGGGTGGAGACTGATTTCAGAACCGGTGAGGCTCCATGGTGGTCTTAGAATCTTCATCTTGCTTTGTTTGTTTGAGAATCAAGATATGTACAAACAACTTCACGTTTCACTTTTGTATCCAATAAGTTTATATATACGTTTTATGCACACTAATTAGAAGATTTTATTAATAATATCTCATAAATTGAACGCTGGAGGTCTGTGGCGCTCCTAGTTATCTTGCAGCCTTGCACGCTCTCATGTCCCACAAAGCGATGGCTTCTCTCTCTATCCGAGCGTTGGCAACACCTTTCTATCTCTTCCCCCTCCCACAGCCAAGAGTTTCTTTTGCACAGACCGTCTATGTGCAGTGGCGAAGCTTGAGATTTCCGACCGGGGGTTTTAAAGAGTATATACCTAAAAAAATTATAAAACCGGGGGTCGAAAAGGTATATATCTAAAAAATTCTATACGAAAACTACATATCCGGCACTACTGAACGAAAAGTTCGGGGGGTCGGACGCCCCTCCCCGCCCCCACTATGCTGTGCCCATGTCTATGTGCACTACCGTGGGGCTTTTCTCTCCTCACGTCTTTCATTCACGTTTGCGGTACATAGAGCTCGAAAATCCCAACTATAGATGGGCTTACATGCGCCAAACCTTTGCAATGAAAACTTTGCAATAGCTCAATATGATAAACCTATCATAGTAGAAAAATTTATCAATGTGCGGGCAGGGGTGGATCTAGCCTTATTTACCGGGTTCTCAGGAACCACTCAGTTTGAAATATTTATAGAACTTTTAGTGAGAACCTATATAGAATTTTTAGTGAAAACCTATAGAAGAACCTGACAGAAAAAAATTCATGGATCCGCCACTAACTGCTGGTCAAATGATCCCTCTAGTTCCAGGTATGCTTATATAACGAGTGATTGATAAAGGTGGTCTTCTCTTGTTTAATAACATTTTTATCTATCAAGTAAAGTTACTTTGTTGTACCTACAAGTCAAGAGAAATCAATGCACCGAATTTGTTCACGAGTAACACGAAAAAATAATCTTGGATCCACCACCGATTATAACTAACTTTATTAGTTTATTCCAAGCAAGACAACTTTCCTCTTCAACCAAGTGTAGCATAACAGATTCACAATATATAGAGTTACTACCCTGTGTACTACTAGCGTTGTACTCTGGTATTTTAAGTTGAATTGAGATTCTTTATCTAGAAAAGGTTATATAATTATTAAAAAAAAATCATTTTTTAAGAGAACTATACAAATAATTATTTTGTATACAAGTCAACCGACGAGAAATATACATAATTTGTAGTACAAAAGATAAAGAGTACAATAAGTACGAGGTGGAGGTACAAGTACAGCTAGCAAAAACCCATGCAAGTCCACACATGAAGTACAATGCCTGATGCGTACTACACAAATCAACTGGCTCCTCTTACCAGTCACCAACCATTATAAAATAGGCATAAATTTAACAATTTAGGAAAACCATAATTCAGCAGATCCAAATCGGGCCGAACTTTCAAGAACTTAAAACGTCATTGAGTGCAGCGTTGATGAAACCACATCAAACCTAATGTTTCGTCAGCTCTGCACTCAATTATGTTTTTACTTCTTTTCTGATACATTTTCAACCTTTTTCTTACCAACACGCAAGGAAAAATCAAAATCGACTCTCGGGATTTAGAACGTTACAAGTTATACAAACAATGATCAAAATGAAAAGAAGGAAAAGGCCCTTTCGTTCTTGACGGTGCAGGTGTGTGTTTATTGTTTGTTACAAGACAATCAAATCATGTACTGCTAGTCTACTGGAACTCTTTTTATTATTCCTGAAAAACACATTGTAAAAATTGACTTGATATATCTATAGGGGAGGAATGGATGTTGAAGCTTTCCTCATGGAGCCATGAGTCCTTCAATTGTATAGAATAAATCCTCCACCAAATCCGATTTAAATAGAAGATTTTGCAATGTGTGTATCACATCATACTCAGGGTCCAGCTTCCTCTGCCAACCCTGCATCAAAAGGAATGCAAAACTCAGAAATTTGGTAAACCGAATGAACAAAGTTGGTAAGCAGGAGCGTCCAACCAACTCAACAGTCCAAACCGAAGCAAATCGTCTAGTTTGAGATTTATCCGGTACAGTTGATCTTGATGACTAGATCGAAGGATTAAAATCGGCTAATTAACCTTTTTAGTTATTTTATCATTTTTGGAACAGGCAATTACGTATTAGTATTATGTTCTTAAACTATTTTTACTGATTTAAAATTTTGAGTAAAATGCCATTTTTGTCCCTGAGGTTTGGCCATTTTGCGACTTTCGTCCGCATCTGGATCTACAAGGTTTGAAATCTTGCCATTTTCATCCGGCTTGTAAACTCCATCCATTTTTCTCCGTTAAGTCAAAGGTATTTCGGTATTTCCGTCTTTTTTTGCAAACTTAAAGGGCAATTCGGTCTTTTTCACTTTATGTAAGAGGACCGAATACCCCTGAAAAGACCAAATTGCCATTTAAGTTAACAAAAAAGACGGAAATACCCCTGACTTAACGAGAAAAATGGATGGAGTTAACGAGCCGGATAGAACTGGCAAGATTTCAAACCTTTTGGATCCAAATGCGAAAAAACAAACCTTTGGACGAAATTCACCAAACTGGCCAAACCTCAGGGACGAAAATGGCATTTTACTCAAATTTTTCAAAGAAAACCAAAGATTTAAAAAAGGGGAATTGGCCTGTAATAATCTCACCTAGACCTTATTGGCCATTAATAATCCCACCTCAAAATATTCTCCTCACCAGTCCCACCTTTCACCTATTTTTCTTACAATGGTCCCCCATTAAAAAAACTTAACGAGTTAAGCTTTTTTCCAAGTTACAAACAGATTTTTTAGGGCTTTTGATCAGAACGATGATACGAGTCCATTGATGTAAAACTTACTTCGAAATGGTGTTCCAAGTGACTTGATTTTGGTTAATTGGAAATTTAAACACCCGAATTGAAGCGCCGTTTTCATCGTTTGGAGCACCGTTTCGAGGCAAGTTTTACATCAATGGACTCGTATCATCGTTCTAATCAAAAGCCCTAAAAAATCTGTTTGTAATTTGGAAAAAAGTTTAACTCCGTTAAGTTTTTTTAACGGGGGACCATTGTAGGAAAAGTAGGTGAAAGGTGGGACTGGTGGGGGGAATATTCTGAGGTGGGATTATTAGTGGCCAATAAGGTCTAGGTGAGATTATTATATGCCAATTTCCCTTTAAAAAAATCAGCTCAAACCGCTAAAACCAATCGACCCAACCCGGCCAATTTGGTTTGTTGTTTCCCAAAACCTTAGTTAGCAGGTTGGCCGAGAACTTTTGGTGTTTAACGGTTTGGCCTAGAACTTTCATTATAACCGACCAAACTGAACCGTGAACACCCCTAGTATTAGTAGGCATGAAAGAGGAAAAAGGGTTAAAAGCTCAAAGATGCAAGAAACTACCTCTAAAACCAAAGTGGTTACTATTACAGTGCACACATTGCCATCAATATTTACTCTATGTCGCCTGACTTGCTCAAGCAACTGTTGCATGCAGTCTGCAGGATTCAAAGATTCACCTTCCGCAGAACTCCATAAGTTAAACGATTTCTCAACATCCTGTCACAAATCACTTTCTTTAATGCCGCACACGTCAAGAAACTAAAAACATCATATAAAGTAAAAAAATGTGTTCTTACTGACCTTGATGAACGCTGCAGGGTTTGGGCAGCTTTGATGTTTGGAAAACTTAAGAGTGTGTTCAGCAGCAGCACGACCATTTTGAAGCGCAATAGCCTTGAAAAACTCGATCAGGTTGACTCGATCTTTTTTACAAAGTTCAGCAGTCATGCCAACGTCAAGGAAGATTACATGAGGTTTCGACTTAAACAGCCCAGTATCTGGAGCTGGGCCCTGTGTCATTCTTACAAGAATGTTTCCAGGATGCATATCTGCATGGATGAAATTGTCAACCTGGAAATGAAAATTAAAACAAGTTTAGGGGCATGATTGTAATTAATATACAAGAAAATGGTGAAGCAACACACACTAAGCACATCTTTGTGGTTTAGAGCCTGGTTCAGGATGAAATGTTTTAATATTTTGATCACTTTTGCGGGTTTCGTCCAAATGTTTGTTTTTCCGCATATGGGTCCTGGTTTTTAAATCTTGCCACTTTCGTCCACATGACTAACTCCATCCACTTTTTTTCCGTTAAGGGCATATTTGTCTTTTTTATGTATTTTCGTATTAGAACCTTTATATTTGTTAGAATTGTGATATAAAAACATTATAAGTAAGGGTAGAAAGACATAAAAACCCCTCATATATAATAATTAAAACCTATAAACAAGGATATTTTGGTCTTTTAACAAAAAGTTAACAGAAATTATGGATGGAGTTAATGAGTCGGATTAAAATGGCAAGATTTAGAAACCACGAGGACTCATGCAGAAAAACGAACCTTTGGACGAAAGTCTCAAAAGTGGCCAAACCTCAGGGACGAAATGGCATTTTACTCTAATAATTATTTTGGAAACTACTTGGTTGACTGAAAAAAATGGTATGGAAAGGTAAATCAGCAGAGTAAATAGAATTACACTATATATAAGAATAGATGTCTAAATTAATACCTACTTTATACATCATATGATGAAGTTATATAAACTTAAAAATAAAATAAAAACATTACAAATTAAACATAATAAAATATCTTTACAACCTCAATGCAAGATCGGTGTTGAATACTAATAGCACCAAAATGTAGCATAACATACTTTCACTTTTTTCAAGTGTAATTTACTTAACATTTTACCATTGTATGTATTATGCTTATATCTTTGTGCAATTATACGTAAAACAATTGCACCACAATACAAAAATGTTACATACAATAGCATGAAAAAGATAAGTATGTTTTACATACAATGGTAAAAAGAAAAGTAAGTTGCAGACAATGGGAAAAAGAGTGAAAGTGTATAGCATTTCGGTGCGAGTACCCTTGAAAAACAATAATATTAAAAAATCTTATGTTATGAATATAGCATCATTATATTTGAGTTACATTCCATGAGAGCATATAAAAACATACCAAAAGCATCTTTAGAAGCGCATGAGTCCCAATATGTGCAAGGCCAGATTTGACACCTACGTGTCCTTCAAGCTCATCCACATAATGCAAAATACTTTCACCATGCTCAAACGTTTCCACTAAAATAGCTGGATGTACGAGCGGATATAACGGCCTAGGGAACGACACGTCTTTCCATCTTCTAAAATTGTAAATAAACCGACTCAAATGAGCCGCCTCTCTCGAAAGATCAACTTGCGACAGCATAAATACAGCAAATTGTTGTATGCTTTCATCGAGTCTCAACCATTTCAAAGTAGGAATAAACACTGACACTTTCGCAAATATATTTAACAGTATAAAATCCCTTCTAATCGCTTCACTGACTCCCGGATGTCTAACCTTAACCGCAACAAGAATAGGCTTGATACGTTGACCGGGATGTCGAAACCTTAACGTTGCTCGATGAACTTGAGCTATACTTCCGGAAGCTACCGGTTCTTCCTCGAAATTTTCGAATATTTCGGGTAATGAACGGCTAAATGCTTTTTCGATAGTTTTCTTTGTGTACGCGTAGCTATGTGCCGGTGCGTTTGTTTGAAGTTCTGCAAGCTCTGCGCATAAATCATTTGGAAAAAGATCGGGCCTTGAAGCGGCCCACTGACCCCATTTGATGAATGCGGGCCCGGCCTTTTCTAAAGTGTAATGGACACACCGTAGCCATTTGTTACGAAACTGGACACCGAATGAATCAGCAAAAGGAGCCATAGCTATACATGGTGCAAATAGAAATGCTAAATATACCGCTCTAAAGCATAATATCAAAACTTCTACAAGAGAGAACACAAATGAGGTTAAGTAAACACGCCCGTCTTGCGCGTGTGTGTAAAGATCGGTTTTATACGAAAACCCATCGGCTTCGGCCCATGTTTTTTGCGTGCATGCGAGTTCGCCTAACACAAACGCTAATATACCAGGAGCGATCAACTGCGATCTACTTAACGCAAAGCTAACCGCACAAGCGATCCGATTCATCGGTTGTGATGGCCAATTGTAGGTACAGATTTGGGAAACCGTTCTCCATGCGATTTGAGCACGGTGTGAAACTTTAAGTGCTTGCGGATATGAAATACAATCTTTGAAAATGTTTGTAACTCCATAGGGTTCCCTTTGCTTGATGGAATGTACAAGAAGCGAGGCGTTTTCCATGAATATTATACTGTGAAGATAGTTTATAGTAAGAGCGGGAAAACCGACTGCCAATTGGGTTCCGTGATTGTTTAGTTTGGAGAAATAGATGTTACGGGTTGGGAGAAAGGAATGTGCTGCCTTTCTAACACTGACAACAGCTAACAACCTGCATAGAAGAATATACCACCTTTGTTATCATGTCAATAGCAAAATATGTGAGGTTGTATGACCAAAATGGTAGTCACCTCATGATGAAGCAACACCACTACTGTTTTCAAGTATAAAGCCAAAATAGTCAGTAGTGCAATAGAGGCACAAATACAATGTAGGGGTGCTAATAATGTTCTGTCATCTTAGTTTACAAGAGCGTCTGGCAATCCGATGTGTATTGATCCTAAAAACTGATGTGTGAAGCGCGGGTGTCATTTATGCGAGGCCTTCTTTATTAATAATTAATAAATACTAAAAGAATTATTTATAGATAATATTTTGATTGTTAAACTTTAAACATCAAATATAAGATATTATCATCAACTCTAGTCAGACTTGTTAAATCGATAGTCTAATTTGTTCAAATACTCATCCCATTCCTTGGTCAGATTCGAAAAACTCAGACCCATTGCAATCACAGTCCAACTTGTTCAAATACTAGTCAACTGCACAAGGCGCCGCATCATGGAAAATACGATCTCATTCTCTCATCACTACATCCTGGGATGCGCGGATATTAAAACCAAGTTGTTCGTAGTTCAAAAATCTAAATGGTGATTGCTTAGTTAAGCCGAAACTCATGTCTGCTATCTACATCTTAGCCTAAAATATTGGTATGTGAAAAAGCAAGAGCTGCAAAGTGAATCCTAATGTTCAATTGTTCATAGTTAAAAGATGAAGTAGCTCACTAAGGAAATACCGAAATACCACTACCCTTTATCTTTTCTAACAATTCCGAGTTACTTAACTCTTAAACTTTCAGTTTCATAGGCGGCTTAATTAACATAAGAAATAAAAAACCTACCGGCCGATGTGTAAAAAATCAAGTTCATATCTTTCTTAATTGTAAAGCATAACTAAAAGGCTGGAATAACTGATCTTCTAATCACCAACTGAATTTATAGTTAAGATAATTAACACTTCAAATTCAATAAAAAAAGAACCAACAACACTCCATACAAATACAACTACAGCACCAAAAAAAAATGTAAAAACTTCTAATTAAAACTAAACCCTAACTTGAAACCACCGTTCTTAAATTATCAAAAAATAGCTCGTTAATATCCGCATACCTTGATAAGGCCATGTAAATTAAAGAAAAATCGGTGACAAAACCCTAGGTGAAACAGGACGCATGCCGGCATTGTCACCAGCTTAATCAATGAATCATGTTCTTCGGCGTTGTGATCCTGGCCGTTGACGGCGGAGGAGCATGGCGGTTGCGACGATTTTGACCGGTGATTTGGTGAAGGGAGGTTGATTGTGGAGGCGGTTGCGGTGATTTTGTTGTGTGCTATTGCCACCAAGGGTTACCGAAACGTGCCGCTCGAGGGTGGGTGCCTCTTTGTCCCTGTTTTTGTGAGAAAACGTTGTTAGGGCTATGTGGAGTTGTACCTTGGTTGTTGAAGCTTGTACGCTTTGGTTTGGGATTTGGATTAGGAACTAGGAATTAGGAAGAGAGGATTTTTATGTTTTGAAATGAGATTTATTTTAACTTTTGAGTAAATTGCTAAAATTGTCCATTAGGTTTGGGCATATTTGTCATTTTCATCCAAAACAACTTTTTTGTACCATATAATCCTTCACTTTTGGGATTTTTTGTCATTTTCATTCAAAAATCTACTTTTTTTTGCCAAAATCGTCCCTGAGATTTGAGTTTTTTTGTCATTTCATCCAAATCTTTGATAGAAAAATAAAGCAAATTAGATGTTTGGATGAAAATGGCAAAAAATCTCAAAAGTAAAGGACTATATTGTATAAAAAAAGTTATTTTGGATGAAAATGGCAAACATGTTCAAACCTCAGGGACGATTTTGGCAATTTACTCTTAACTTTTGTTTTAAAGTAAATTACAATTTTGGTCCCTGTGGTTGTTCCACTTTAATCCTATCAATCCAAAAAAGAATTTTTTAACACTTAAGACCCCAAGATCATGTTTTCTAACCCTTTTGGCCCATATCACTAACCCCATCCATTCACTTGGTTAAAAAGAAATCATGTGCCCCTCACATGAGGGGCAGTTTATGTCAATTCATCCTCCACTCATAAATTCCTTAATAAAAAAACCATGTGCATCATCCCATCTTCATCTTTTCATCTGAAGATCCTCTAAACCCCAAAACACACCACCACCACTCAGCCACCACCACCACCTATACCTTCATCACACTTTCATAATCATCGGTTCACAGCAACTACTTTTGACTTGCAACCCAACACCACCGATCACGTTTCAAGCCTTCCGAGTATGCTGATCTACACCAAAACGGGCATACACATGAGTTGAGTCTTACCAAAGTTTTGCCAAAACCTTAATCGCATCCCACAGTCGCCGATGTTGTTGAATATGGTGAAACCATAAATCACGAAGCTCTGAAAACCTAGATCTATAAGTCGACGTTGAAGGCGGTGGGGGTAGTATGGTGAGGGTGGCGCTGGCAGTGGTGGTGGCGGTTGGTAATTTCTTGTTATACGTTTCATGAATTACTAAATGATTTGATGTACTGCATCTGTTTTTTTCTTGGTCAATGATAGACATTTCAATGGTTTATAATTTGATAAACTCATTAAAAAGGTCTGCTTAATTGTTTGAGTGTAAATGAGGTGCTTTCCTTCGCCTCGAAGTTGCAGGTGGAGAGAAAGAAAAGAGAAGGGGTGCTGGGCATTGTCATGGTTACTTCATGGAAGAGATGGTGTGAATGTATAGATGGCTAGTTATCTAGTTGTGTTTGTGTACCGTACACCTGTTAAAAAAACAAGATTGTATTGTTTTGATTAAATGGATTTTAAATAGGGTACTTATTGTTGTAACAGGTGAATTGACATAAGTACCCCTAATGTGAGGGCACGTGATCACTTTTTAACCAAATGAATGGATGGGGTTAGTGATAGGGGCCAAAAGGGTTAGAAAACATGACCTTGGGGTCTCAAATGTTAAAAATTTCTTTTTGGGCTTATAGGGTTAAAGTGGAACAACCATAGGGGCCAAAATCATAATTTACTCTTTATTTTATATATGTTAAGGCTTTGTTTAGGGATTTGGATAAAAAAACTCGTGATCGGCTCGTTTACAAATTGCGTCGAAAATCAAATGAGCATTTTTCGAGTAGTAGAGTTCCGAGCGAGCGATGGGTAATTTGGGCAATCCTATTGTCTAGTGTGTTATCCGATTTAAATTTGTAGAAAGAGACAGTGATAATGTTAGGTCTCAAGTTTGTATACCTTAAAAAGCAGCCACATTTCATATAATAATATTCTTCATGAATGATAATGTTGTGGCTGATGATAAAGCTAAAGTTGTTGACGAGAGGCGATGAATAGACTTTAAAGAACGATGACGGCAAGAGCGTGAGATGATCGACTTAGGTTGAGAGCAGGAGACAATGAAGCGATGGGCAGACTGTCCACGTGAAAGATTGTCACTTAGCAGCTTATTGTTTTACTTTACCCAAATATGTATAAATAAAATTGCATATTTGTATATAGTGTGACAACCGAGAATTTTCAGGTTAACTCCGTTAACACAAATTCGTTATCTTAAACGTTATCACGAACATTCATTTATAGCATACACTTGAGTGGTGTTGATTTTGTGTGTCAGTCAGTACACGAACACCCACGTAACAGTAATGCGGTGAATTAATCGAATTACGGAACCGTCCAAAAGGCTGACCCCGAACTTGGTGAAACATGGAAATAGTATCCCGAACATAAAAATATTAATATAATTGTGTGAAATTGTATATTACTTGAATACGTGAATTAATGGTTAGTTGTTTCTTGTAATTGCGAGAGAATGTGTGTTTTTGTGTGATCTAGCGTTTATAAAAAAATTATAAACAAATTAGTGAGTTTTTATTTTTATAGACTTGGGCTAGTCATTTTACTAGAAAAATGTTATAATGAGCTTGTTTTGATTAAAAAGTCCATAAAAGTTGCAAGACCCACCAAAAAGCCCACAATTGGTTTCTATTAGTTAGATTTAAAAAATAATAATAAAACCCAACCCCTCCCTTGTGCCTACGGCACCCCCACCTTCAAAAATTGTGCCTTCAACACCTTGAAGAACGCGATGACTTAAACGCAAGTCATTATTTCATTCTTATCTAATTATACTATTTTTCCTACAATGTTCAGGTAACCGTTGGTTTTGTCATGTCTGGATTTTTATACTTTATGCTTATGATGTTAAACTTAAACTTGTGGTAAAACCCTGCATGTGGAATATGAGGGTGTGGCATATAGTGGGTCAAAGTCCAATAGAGTGGTATATGTAAAACTATAGGTATAATTTATTGTGTGTATAATAAATGAAAAAAAATTTCGAATCAGCGAGGGAAATGGACCTTGCTCGTGCTTGCCTTCTTTCACAAAACTAACCGAGTCGACTGGCTCGCTACAACCGATCTGAATATCGAATAAGCATTATCCGAGCGAGCGGCGAGCGATTTGGACAACCCTAATCAACAACATCAGACGAGGCTTGCTACCATTCCCAGTTAACAACACCATCAACACACCAACTAACTTTCGTGGAAGCTCAATGCAATTGTGAGTATACTCGAATCCCCCTTTTATGCTTTAAACACTTTTGGGTGTAACATGTATGACGTAATCAAATACACTTATGCACGCAATCAGACTTATGCAATCACTTAATCCATCAAACATGTTATTTGTTATGCTTAGGTTATTCACGCTAGATACTCGAATACTCATACATGCAATCTATTTGTCATTAACTTTGCGCAAGCCTACCTTAACATGTATAGCGCTATAAGAGTAGCACACCGCCCGCTTGTTGGGTCATTGTTAAGTATTCAATTATTCTTTAAGGTATTTTCATTGCGATGATAAGATTACGCTAGTGGACACTTTGGCTTGACTTATAGTTTTTGCATGCTAGTATGAAATTTTTACTTCGTATACAAATTGCCATGTTGGATTTGAGAAAATCTTTTGTATGTATGCTATGTAATCAAAACTGCATACTCGCAAACTTTTGTTGATTGTACTTTAATACATATTGTAGGAAATTGACGGCGACATGTGAAGAAATCTACTTAGGGTGGATTAGAAACGCATTTATTAATTTATGTTTTGTATTTCCTTGTTACGTGACTTTGTATGAACAAATTGTTGTAATTTCCTTTCCAATGTTGTACTCTTGATTAGTAATGAAATGAAATTTTGATTACTTCAATTATTGTTACAAGTAGACGTTATGAAGTCTCGAGCAATCTATTTCGTCTTACCCCGATGTTTTCGCCATCGGTTGGGGTGTGGTATACAACATGTAAATTAGTTGGGGACAAGGTTTGGTACAAGTTCATCCAAGAAAGATAAGTAAAAGTTTGAAGTAGTTGAAAGTTTAACAAATCAGAATTTAAAACTAACTTTAGACCTCAAATTTGGTGATGTACCACCTTGTTACACCTTGGTGAACATTGGCTAACATCCCTAGAGGTTGTCCAAGTAATTTGATGTAAGAAAACAAGAAAGAAGAAGGTGCTCAAAACTCATTGTTTATAGACTTGGTACAATCTGCCTAACTTGGATATTTGAGAAACTTGAGAGGATTTGAGAGTTGTTTTGATGTGTGTAAAGGGTGGAAGAGTTGTGAAATACATGTATTTATAGTGGGGGATTAGGGTTTGGTTTAAAGAAGGTTGGAAGGTGATTGGAGAAGAAAGAAGGTGGAAAAGGATATCCAATCCCGAGTTATTGCAACATTTTGCCCGCCTAGAGGGGCTTACGGACCATAAGGACTTGGTTATGGTCCGTAAGGCTCTTGGAAACCCTACATTTTTGTTTTTGGTCCTTGTTGCTTAATCATTTGTTCAATTATGCAATTTTCTAAGTGTGTTAAGTGTTTTTAGGGCATTTTAAGGTATGCATATGTAACGCCTCGTATTTCCGTAATTCTATGTTTTTAGAAAATACGTGTCATTTCTCTATTTTTTAGAATCACAGTTGATATCGGATCGCAAAACAGACTAGAAACGACAAACCAAAGCGTTTTAACACAATAAACGAACGTACGTGCCAAAACGACTTCCAACATACATTTTACGTGTTTTCGAACTTAAATAATATATTACGACATGTTACGACGCTCGGGTTCGAAAATGGATCACGTAGACACGACGCTCGCAATAAGTGTTATGAAGTCTCTTGCAATCTCGTTTTCCGCCATCGGTTGGGGTCTGATAGATTGGTATCAGAGCCATAACTATAGGAAATTAGGTAAAATTGCCATGTTCGACCTAGTTTATAGTAAGTACCAAACTTGACCATTCTTGATTCTCGTATAATATACAAATTCTTCCTAATTGCTTCTACCTCTTCTTTTTGTCTAAATATACAATGTGCCTTTTGTAAGACATTTACACAATACATACTTGAAGACACTCATATTCCACCATCGAAATGATTCAACAGAATAGGGGTGATTCCCGCCTTTGGTGAGAAATTTCAATCCATCTTACATCCCATGTTGCATGAAATTTCACCATCAAGTCAGGAGTGATATCCATATCTTGATGGGATATTCCAATTCATATTCTAGTGAATCCTTATCGACGACTCGAGATCATATCTTGATTCGTTCAATAAACCACACTATGGTACGATGTTACCAAGTTAGGGGTGAAACCCGCACCTTATAACTAGTCACACTCTTCGATTTTCAGTCTCGCCAAAGTTTCGTATTTCGATCACATTAGGGACATGTATTAACTAAAAGGGTAAAATATCGATAAGCGATTATCGATGAGAGTATTTTATCTATTAGGCCAAAACATGTCTCCCTAATTCGAAAGGACGTATGATTCACTTTGGAGTAGTCGAAGTTTTTCAACCCGAAATGCTCCAAGAATTTATCAAATCTCTCTTTTATGTTATCTCAATTTCTATGCGATTTAATACTTGTTACCTCGTTTATTTCAAAATCAACATTTTACTGGAATCGATTTTAATGCGCAACACGATTTAAACTTAAAAAAAGTTCAAAATCTAATACACAACAATTTAATACATGCATACCAATAAGTTATACTTGATTCGGGATTACTGGAACATTTTTGTGTGATAAACTGGCCATTAACTTCATAAGAAGCCTCACCTTAACATATATAGAGCTTGTGAAGTACAATAGGAGTAATGCACCGCTGCATGGATTTGTGGTTATGTTAAGTCAAACCTATTACGGATATTTTCATAGCAACGAAATGATGACATGTGCTATGATTAGATGATGCTTGTGGTAAACGTTGGGTTGACAATTTGTCATTAACTTTGATCAAGCCTCACATTAACATGCATAGCGCTTGTGCAGCACTATAGGAGTAACGCACCGCCTCATGGATTTGTGGTTATGTTAAGTCATTCATTCATTCATAATTGCGGTACACGATGGTTTGATTTGTTTATTCACATGCTAGTAATGCGTTAATCTTGTTGACTAAGTATGTCACGTGGTTTGTTTAAAGATTTTACTCATACTCTATACTCTCTCATACTTAAATACAATCATGCATGCATACTTAAAATACTAAACGCTATCATTCTTACTCGTAAAACGTTAACATACCCCGAACCATACACTACTAGTACAAACTATACGGATCATGCACAGACCAAAATAATCACGGATGCATACGGGATTATATTGGTAAGCGCATGAAAACCATCGTAGGTTATACTGTGTAGCATAACACGGAGCATAACATGACACCAAATACCGAAATAGACATAACATGATATGAACATGGTGGATACGCTGCTGGTACTTCCTATATATAAGTGTTCCTACCATGTTATCAAACCTTCGTAAAAATGTGCCATGAGAAATTCGGTGTTTCCTTAGACCTTATTGAATGCAAACTTTGATCACTCACAATCTACTTCTCGGTTATATACAAACATACCACGAAATGCCAGCTTTTTCCTAAAGTCTTCCCCTTGAATAAATTTCGTGATGAAATTTCCCAAAGTAGGGGAGACTGTAACGCCTCGTATTTCCGTAATTCCATGTATTTAGAAATACGTGTCGTTTCTCATTTTTTTAGAATCACAGTCAATATCGGATCGCAAAATAGACTTGAAAAGGCAAACCAAAGCGTTTTAACACAATAAACGAACGTACGCGCAAAAACGACTTCCAACATACATTTTACGTGTTTTCGAACTTAAATAATATATTACGACATGTTACGATGCTCGGGTTCGAAAATGGATCTCATAGACACGTCAGGTCGCTCAAAAACGCTAGAAACGAGTTAACGGGCCTTGGGCCCAACACACCCCAAACCCTAGCTATAAATAGCTAGGTTACACATCACACATACACACAACACACACACACGCCGCACACACACACACCCTCTCTCGGTCCCTCTCTCCCTCGTCAAGAACTCCGGCGACCGGCTGTTTTTCTGGTGACCGGAAACCGACGACTGTGGTGTTTTATTACTCGTCAAATTCAGGTACGAGTTATGGTTTATTCGGTTCAGTCGCGGTTCAAACCTAGTTCGGTTTCACTTTCTAGTTTGGGTTCATTTCAGGTCCGGAGACACCGGCACCAGCGACGACGGTGGTGCAGACGGCTCGGGTCTCGACTCGGTTCTCGTTCCAGTTTTGGTTTGGGTCACGTTTCGTCCAGGCTCAGTTTGGGGTTCAGATCTACACCGGTTAAGCCAGTCAGATTCGTTGTTCGGTTCGATGTTCGGGTCAAGTTCAAGCAACACGAGTCAACTTGTTTTCGGGTTGGTTTGAATCATCTCAGTCAACCTAAGATACGCTAAACCCTTTACAATGCGAGTTTCATTTATATTTATTCCTATATACTATTTAGTTTAAAAGCGAGCTCGAACCATAGTAATATAGTTAACTTTGTTTAGTATTCGTCGACTTTACAAAAGATATTCGTGTAATGTAATTGAATTAATTGTTGAGTTTTGAAAATGTATCGACACTTTGGTTGTCGGGATCGTCCAAAAACAGAGGAGACTCTGCCCGTTTTTTGTAAAAATATGTAAAACAAAACATGTTAACTTATAAAACGAAACCTATCAAATTCAGTTCATTTTTATAAAAACAAATATAAATGTATATTTATTTCAACTACACTTATGTAACATTCGTTTACCCCTGTGAGGTGACCTCGGTGTTCCGTCATTCAACATTCACCCTTAACGGATTTACCAAAGGATTGCAAAATGTGAGCATACTCGACCCTTTTTACGCTTTAACTCAATTTTGGGTGCAACAGGTAACAACTACAAAATCCACTTCATACAATCGAATATAAACAACTCTCAATTCATCGAATACGTCATCTGTATGCTTGGGTTGTTTACGTGTGTTAGTTTCAACTCGTACATCCATGTTATTTGTTATGCTTAGGTTGTTTACGCGTGTTAGTTTCAACTTGTACATCCATGCTATTTGTTATGCTTTGGTTGTTCGTGTATGCTAGATTCAACTTGAATATGGATTGCAATGTTAGATTGAGATAACTTTTATACTTATACTTATATTCAAACTTGTATGCTTGCCAGCATTTTTGTATTGATCCATACTTTATTACATGTTGCAGGATTATGACGATGAAAGGAATCTAGTAGGATTGACTAGAAACGCATTTAAACTTTAATACTTGTTGTATTGTTATTTACTTTCAATCCTGTTGTATTTTGTTTCTAATACTTGTATCAATTCATTATCAATGAAATAAAATTTATTTACTTGAATACTTCTTGTATATTATTTATTTTAAACTTGTGGTGCTTCTAGTTCAAGCAATGTAAAAAGAAATTATTAATCACTTGTCGCGATTAGTGTTATGAAGTCTCTTTCAATCTCGTTTTCGTCTCACTCCGATGTTTCGCCATCGGTTGGGGTGTGACAACATAGGCTTGTGATGAGTATGATGTTGTATGAATAATATTACGAACATAAAATATAATCAATTGGATTCAGTTTCGTACATAAACGCGTATATTATGTATGTATGAAACGTGTTTCCATTATGATCAAAGTCTCGAGATTACAAAGTTTGAAACGATACGAATATAAGCTTACTAAAAATAGAAGGTACAAAATACGGATTGTTACAACTATCGCCCCACCTACCATCATCCAACAAATCAAACTATAGCCCCACCTGCCACCATACAACACACGGAAACCCCTCTTTTGATTTCGAACAATCCCGCCACCATCCACCACCATTAACCACCCACCCTCCACCACCTTATACAACCACCCACCATCCACCACTATAGCCCCTATCTACCACCACTAACTCGTGGTGAACCAGCCACCAACAACCATGGCCATACCCCCTATCACCACCAGACTACCTTTGTAACCCCCAAACAATCCCGCCACCATCCAACGTCTTCTGCAACCTCCCAACATCTACCACTATATCCCCCCATCAACCACCAACAAACTGTGAAGAGGTAAGAGAAGGAGAGAGGATATATAATATATATATATATATATATATATGTGTGTGTGTGTGTGTGTGTGTGTGTGTGTGTTTTCATTTTTTACACAATAGTCCTTGTAATAGTGAAAAGACAAATATGGCCTCATGTATATGGCACATTATCAGACTTAACTGGGTTAGGGCTAAAAGATATAACATGTAGCATTTGGAACTACAAATACAAAACTCGTCAACTTTAAAGACAGAGGACACTGCCTGAAACATGATACAAAGATAAAGGACAATACTTGCAATTCACTCTTTTATTGATGATACACCATAAAAAAGTGATACCTAAGAATAGATCGTATGATAGACATTCAAAGAAACATTTCATTGAATAAAGGATACATAATTCAACACGTAACACATGCCATGATTTGTTTCTTATATGAGTATCGACTTAGGGTGGCTGGGGCACTTCACAAGTAGGAGTATGCAGGTAAAGTACCCGCATGGTAACACCGCCGCCACCAGGGGCGGACCCACATGGAATGTGGAGTGGGTCAGGGTCCACGGGCCCCATTGTTTTTTAAAAATCTAGTCGAACCTGTATATTAATATTTTTAAGGACCCCATAAAAATAGTAACATGGACCCCAATGTATCAAGATGAAGACTGGTGGAGTGGTAATTCCTCTTGTAAATTAACAGATAGGTCGTCGGTTCGAGTCTGTTATTGTCGTTTTTCTCATTGATACCTATCTCACTTGCTTATAATAATATACGTTAGCATAATTAATTAATTGTCATGGATTATTTTATAGATGGTGTATTATGTATAGCATTTTCCTTAAAACAATACTCTGCAAGGACCACCAGGATATCTAAGTTTCACTAGTTATTGATCTTGAATCCTTGGTTGGAACTATACATAATAATTTGAAGGTAATGTGCTTTGGAGCTACAATTATCTGCACAAAATCTGTATTCCACTATATATATATATATATATATATATATATGTATATTAATTTAATATTGTAAAAAAGTTTCTTGAATCACTTGCTTTTGTGAACTCTTAGTGTGTAGATGCTTTATGTTTGGAAGTGTTATCTGTTAAGGGTTACTTAGATCAACATATTTCTTTTGTTCTTTGTAAGTAACTGAGGTTATGAAACTTCAAAGGTTTTGATTTATACTAGGGAGTATATTTTCAGTTTATGTTGATTATTTTGATCTGGGGCGACATTGTTCATCTTGTTCTGAAGAAACATTGTAGTTCATCTTGATTGTTCTTTTTAAATTGGTTTCTACAGTTTAATTGAGTTCTGCAATCAAGTTTATGAAATTGAAACTTGTACATACTACTACTTGGCAATATTTCGAAAGAGAACTTCTTGCCAATGTTTTGGCTGAATATGCAATCTATCCTTTTCAAAATATAAAAAATCATAAGAAACAACTTCAAAATTTTATTTTTTTTCATTTCAAATGACCTCGTATATTTATTGTGTGTTTTCTAATGAGTAATGATCATATACTTTTATTATAATATTGTACTTTATTATGTTCCTTGCCCGCTCTAACCCTACCTGAATGGCAACCGGGCTGAAAATTCTAACGTTTGGTTGTGATTTGTGAAAGTTCTTAACACCGAAAATACGACCCCATTGGAAAATAAATCTTGGGTCCGCCATATGTTGGTGCATAATGTCTATCTTCTAAGTCTTGGATCGAGTCCGTATCGAATAAGGTTGAATATGTTAGATTTTGATGTATTTATGATGTAATGAGACAAGTTTTCGCCCGAACTTGTAAATGGAATGGACAAGTTCGCCCGAACTTGGCCAGGTCACATTCCAGGCGAACTTGTGACTCTATAAATAGGTAGCCTTGGTTCTTCATTTGTAATTTTGCAACTTTGGAGGCGAAGCTCTGTCAGTTTGGTTTCTTGGATTGTAAACATATTTGGACTAATAAACTTACGTTTAAACAGTAATTCTTGTGTATTTGTCACTAATCACATCATTTCCGCTTACGATGACATAGATACAAACTTAGGTTCCATGAAAAGTGGACGAATCGATCCTAACAAGTGGTATCAGAGCCATGGATACCTAGTTTGCTGATTTCTACACAAGACACTCTCTATTTCTACCATTTCTTCTTCATTTTCACATTTTTTCACAAAATTGATGAATCTACGGTTAAAAATGGCTAGTTTTTGAATATGTCATACATAATCACCTAATAACAAACCCTTGAAAGTTTCAGATCAAAAATCAACCGATTTCAGGCAAAATTCACAAAAAAACCATGTTTTGCAACAAAATTTTGTCCGAACTTGATATATAACTTCGGCCGAAGTTGTTCAAAATCCTACTTTTTTAGTGTTTTAACAACTTCGCACGAAGTTGTGCAGAGTTTTACAAAGGTTTTTTCAAAGAACTTCGGACGAAGTTGTCAAGCTGATACAAGTTCGCCGAACTTGTTAAAAGTGAGTTTTCTGAGATTTGTAAACAAGTTCCCCGAAGTTGTTGATAGTGAAAGTGAAATTGTTGATTATACAAGCTCGTTCGAACTTGTCTGGCTACTAATCAAATTTCAAGTGTTTTTGAGTGTATTTCAGATACAAATTTCAGTTTGACGAAATGGATACGGAGTTTCACAATGCCTTCGCTACAGCAGCGGCTCAGACATCGAACACAAATTTAGTGAACCAGATCAACTTGGACAACGAAATGGGGACTTCCGTGAAGCCACCCAAGTTGATGAGTATTGACAATTATGAAAGTTGGCGTGAGAAGTTTGAGAATTGGGTTCAAGCGAATTTCTTCCATAGTTGGGTTGCAATACAAACTGGATACAAATGACCAGTTGATGAACGTGGTATTGAGATTGCTTTATCAAAGTTTACACTTGGAGATAAAGATTTGTATGTATATGAGAAAAAGATGATGAGTTTGTTATAACAGTCGGTTAAAGAAGATATCTTGATCCTGCTACCAAAATGTGACAAGGCACAAGAGTTGTGGAATGCCTTACGTGCAAAATATCATGCTAGTACCGATATGCCAAAAAGCAAGAAAGCTCTCATCAAGAAGGAATTCGATATTTTTACAATGATGAAAGGTGAAACAATGAAGCAAATGATAGAGCGTTACTTTCACTTGGTGGTTCAACTAAGAAGGCACGAGCTTCAAAGACAGATGAAGAGTTGGTAGACAAGTTGGCGGACGCACTACATGAGGGGGAGTGGTCACATACTTGATGGTACTGGAGAATGGTCCTGGTTATGCGAATTATCGTTTAGCTGATTTCATTGACAAGTAGAGGGTCATGAAATGAAACTGCAAAAGATCGCTAAATCGAAGAATGCACATGTTGTGCAAGATGTTAGATTGTATTAAAAGTGGGATTTCGGATACTTCAAGTCCGAAGATACAAACTGCTTTTAGTGCGAATGCTAATTCTTCGAATCATTCATTTCAAACATCACATCCAAGCTATGATCAGAAACCAAACACATCGCATTCCAGTTCAAACTCAAATTCTCCATTTCAGAATCAAGCCAATCAGCCAAAACATTCTAGTTCTGATTCCAATGTGATTCATTGCAACATTACAGTCCATCTAAAAATGTATTCTCTGAGCAAGCAGCCAAACAACACATGGCGCTACTTGCAACTGTACTTGAATCATATGAGAGCTTAGTTGCGGGAAAGATTGGGAACCCGGAGATGACTGTTGAAGATTATGATCAAGTTAATGAAGAAGAATTAGAGTTGATGGATATTAAGTGGTGTTTAGCCTCGATAATCCGAAGGGTACAAAGTTTGTTGCACTTACCGGACGAGATATTTGAAACTCAAGCAACAAGCTGGGATTCGACAAGACAAAGGTGACATGCTTCAAGTGTAGAGAAAGGGGCATTTCAAGCGTGAATGCACCAATCGTGAAACTAGCGGTAATCAAAGCCCATTCGGAAACAATAATAATTACTACAAGAAAGCCTTGCAGTACAAACCATTTACAAGAAAAGTTCAAGTTAAAGTTCAAGATGGATCATCAACAACAACCGAAAAGCTCTAGTTGTTTCACAAGAAGATGAGGGATTTGACTGGAACAATTATGTTTCTAGAAAAGCTAATGTTGCTTTGATGGCCGAGATCATGGAAGAGCCAGAGTTGTGATAGGTGAAGCAGCTCTTGAAAATGCAATCCTAGAGGAATACTTGCAAAGATTGGAAGAGGAGATGATCTATCATGAGACAAAAATGAAAAACATTATACCTCCTAATCTTCAATCTAGTTTTGCAGGTTGTTTCGATGCTACATCCCCAAGAGCAAGTGATGAAAGAAACGAAACCTGAGATCGAGGAGATCATCGATGTGACGAAAGAGATTAATGAGGAAAACCTTACCAAGATTGTGACAAAGCAATGATGGCCAATCTGAGAGAGGTAGGTCATGAGGTTGAGGTAAAGGTAATTGAAAAGGAAGTTATCAAGGTACAAACTGTGGAGGTTGAAAACCTTGCACAAAGTGTGCTAAAGCTTGCGAACAATGTGCTGAAAAGTCATCAATCATAAATGACTTAAATGTGCATAATGAAAATTTCAAATATGATTATCGCACAATGAAAGAAGCTTATGATAAGATGAAATGTACTTATAGCATTTGTGAGCAAGCAAATCGAGAACAAACTGACACAATCAGAATGTTAAAGGCAACATTAATGGAAAAACAAGAAGCCATTAACATGTACATTAATAACATTGCCGAGCTAAAACATGAGTTTCAAGAGATTAAAATTGAAACTAAACGAGTAAGACAGTTGTTACTCGGTTACACGACGAATGCTTATTTCATCGATCATATTCTTCCAACAATCCTGTCGGAAGAAAATGATAAAAAGCTAAAAGTAAGAAACGTGGAGATTATAACAATGTTCCACCTCCATTATGCGATAGCTACTGTCGAAAGAAAGTAGAAGGAATAGAAAAGGCGCTCAATGTAAAACTTTTATCTGAAACAAAAGATGAGTTGCCTGAAAACATTGATATAATCTACGCAAATTCAAATGATGACAGTGAAGCAATTGTTAATAATGTAATTGGTAACATGTTGGAAAGTGACTCTGACAATGGAAGCTTTGAGAGCGCCGATTCGAGCTTGAATAGTTCAGAAAATTCACAATCTGAAGATGAAGATAATATTTCTTCGGAGAATAGCCTAAGTGATGATCCTAACGTTGTACTATACAAAGTTAAGGATTCTTATAGACTATACTTTGATGAGAGTTTTCCGATTTAGAACGTGAAAGAAGATTCGATCGACAAACTATTCAAACTTGTTTAAGTTGCTTCAGAGGATCTTGATAAAACTGAGAAGAAGATTTATTCAAAATCCAAGAAAATTTATAACAACTATCGAAGAAATGGTGGTGATTTTCCTGAAAACAGGAAATGGGGTGTGGGTTTTGAAACTAAAGAAAATGAGAAGAAAAAGTCACCATTTCACGAATATAAGAAGAAAAACATGAAATTCGTGTTTGGGACTGACATGTGGTAGAAAAAGTTTCGATTGGAAAGCAATCAAATGATGAGTTTAAAAAGGAGAAAGAGCTTCGTGGTCAGGCTAAATCCACAAGTGGAGTACAATCTACTAGTGGAAAACTGTTGATACTCAGACATGCTTCAAATGCAATGAAGTCGGTCACATTGCAAGAAAGTGTCCGAAATCAAAGTCTGATTGTCGAGGAAATAAAACTTCAGATGACGAAAAATCAAAGAAACCAGAGGTTGTTCAGATTAAGATTTTGAAAGAAATAATGAATCTAAAGATGAAGAGACACCTAAAAGTGTAAAGTTTTCTAACTTTGAAAAAGGCGAATCTTCAAAACAAGCAGAAAACAAAGATTCAAAGTTTTATGTTAAAAAGGCAATAATGAAATCACAATCCTGGATTCCAAAAAAGAATTCATCATCATCTGAAATTGTCAAACCTACTGAATCAGTTAAACCAAAAGATTATAATCAAACAAAGACTGATCAGTGGATTCCAAAGAATGAAGTGAAAATTCCAACTTTTGATATCCCAAATCCACCCAAGACCGACAAGGTTGGATTTCCCTTTTTAAGTAATCGATTTTTCATCTGCAGGGGCTTCCAAGGTCTATTTTATCGAAGTGGATTATGGACAGCGGAGCTTCTCGACACATGACAGGGATGCGAGTCTTATTATACGATTTCAAAGTTATCAATGGAGGCTACATTGGATTTGCTGGAAATCAAGGCGGAAGAATCATTGGTGAAGGAAAATTGTCGAATGGTGTAGTATCTTTTGATAAGGTCAACTACATTGCTGAATTGGAGAACAATCTTCTGAGTATCTTCCAGATTTGTGACAACAAGTTTACTACTCATTTCAACGACAAGGAGTGCATGATTTTGAAGCCGGGTTTCAAGATTCCAGAAGAATGGATTCTTATGCGCGCCTTGTGAGAGAATGATCTTTATGTGCTTGATATGAGTATTGCCACAACTACATCAAAATCGGCACAGTGTTTTGCTACAAAGGCCACAGAAAAGGAATCGATTCTATGGCATAGAAAGATGGGTCATATTCACTTGAGAAAGATGAATTTTCTGGTTCACAACAATCTCGTGGAAGGAGTGAATCTAAAGAGCTTTCACATGAATGACAATTGTGTAAGTTGCAAGAAAGGAAAGCAGATTAAAAAGTCTCATCCAAGAAAGATTCTGAACTCGATAAAGCTTCCAATGGAGCGTTTGCATATGGATCTTTTTGGTCCAGTCAATGTCAAAAGTAATTCAGGAGATCTTTATTGCTTGGTAGTAACTGATGATTACTCAAATTTTCATGGGTATTCTTCCAAGAGAGCAAAGATGAAACGTTCGAGAATCTAATGATACTCTTTAGGAAGCTTGAAAATCTGTACCATCTTCCTATAGAAGGATCCGAAGCGACAATGGTACAAAATTCAAGAACAAACGTATGCAAGAGTTCTGTAATGAGAAAGGGGTTCTTCATGAATTCAGTGCCCCATATACTCCACAACAAAATGGGGTTGCTGAACGAAAGAATCGAACGCTGATAGAGACAGCACGAACGATGCTTGCAGATTCTAAATTGCCCGTTAGTTTTTGGAGTGAAACAGTGGCATCAGCTTGTTATACTTTGAACAGGGTCTTAACTGTTAAACCTACCAAGAAGACATGTTTTGAACTTTTAAACCAAAGAAAACCTAATTTGGATTATCTGGAACCGTTTGGATCTCCCCGCACTGTTATTGATCCTGATGGGAAATTCGGTGCAAAATCGTTAGAAGGTTTCTTTGAATGCGAGTCCACTAAGGCGAGTTTATCTTCCCAGCATAAAGCAAGTGGTTCTCGTACAACATGTCTGAAGAAACCCTAGATCAACTAGATCGAAATCTAAGTAGATCTATGGAATGGGCTCTGCATAAAAGGGGTTAATCCTTCGTCTGGTTTCACGATGCTGAATGTAACAGTACTCCAACTGATCCTGCAAAATAGAACACCGTTAGCTCGCCACGGGGAGAAGGGGGGTTCTCTCGTGACCACCCTCCGGCGTGAGAATAAGTACAGGTAGTCGGAAGTAAAGTATAGTAAGAGAGAGAGTAGTTGAGAGTGAATACCTTCTACTTGAAGTCCAAGTTACTTATTTATAGCCTGAGTTTGAGCGCCAAAATGAGAAATGATAACTTTAACGGAATCTTTTGCTATTCCGTTAAGTTCTGTGGTCATCCGTTAGTGCACACGGATCGTGAGCTCATCAATGGTTGGGGAGATGCCACGTGTCATTTATGAGATCACTATATTTTATAAAAGTGAGCATGCCATCACCGTGATCTTTCTCAGTCGTCCAGATGCTGCCATGTGGCAATTGGTTATAACCGAAAAGATGCTTTGCACGATTGGGTATTAGTGGCTTCTAGAAGGTTTCACAGTTGTTACTCATCTATTGCTTGCCACGTGTACAGTTTGTTACAACAGAAAAGATTCCCTTTGCTTCTGCACCGATTCAAGGATTTTTGCTAAGGGAGAATTTCTCAGGATTAACTATTTTCTTGCGCGAGAGGCGCAAGTTAGTTAACTGATCTTCTTTCCTCTTCCAGCTTCTTGGCGCAACGTTTTTGGTGAGCACTTGCTTTGATGTAAATATCGGCGCAAGGTTTGTACATAAAGTGTTATCCAAGGAATTTGATCAAGGTTAACTTTGAACCTTGCGCGAGCCCGCGCAAGGTGGTTAAGTGATCCTTTCCTTCTTTGGATACTTGGCGCAAGGTTTCAGTGACTTTCCTTGATATAGAAGTCTGCTCAAGGTTTTCTCAGAAGTTAATAGTGGGTATGGTTCCCTTGGTTGGCGCAAGGTTTCTGGGACCATACCCCTTCAAGTCCCCCCAGTCCAGTGTTGCTCCTATGTGGAAGTAAAGAGTAGGTGGAGCACTGGACTTAAAAGATGTGCTGCGCTGTATGGGTGTTGGTCTTTTGTTGCTTTATGCTTTTTGGTGACGTGTCACAAGTGATCTTTTGGAAGATATTTGAATTTTAAATATATTTGGACACGTGTCGCTCATCCAAATGGTGTAGTTGGTGAACATGCACGTTCTTGAGACGTGGTGGTACTGTTGACAGGCTGTCAAGAGTACGTGTCTTGCTGCATTTAATGATAATTCGGCGACACTCGCGAGTGTGGGGCGATTACTATTCCCCACTCGCCCTTGCAGTTACCTGGGGAAGAGTGTATCTGGAATTAATTGCGATTGGTATATAAAGGGAAATGGCTTCCCATTTCTTCTTCACCAGACAATATTCTAGAGAGAGAAAACAATCTTGTGTTCATATATTCTGGCGACTGCATAAATTCCGATCATCTTCCTGTTTTCTTCAAACCCTTTTCTTCAAAGTTTCCTCCTGCAACGTTTCTATGGCGACCGGATCTAGTTCTGGGAGGGTCGAAGTGCCGGCAACGTCGTTACTTCCACTGTTGAAGTGGAAAAGAGAGGAGTTTGAAGCTTTGGTTAGGAATTTCTTATTCGCCCAGTCATGGGGTTCATTCTTCCCGAGGGAGGGTGCGAAGGCCGCAGATGCTCCGGCCGGTTATATTACATTGTTCTATGATTACTTTGCCGAGGGCAACTTTAGGCTTTCGGTTACCCACTTCATGTTTGAGATCCTTGATCATTATAAATTTCACATTTCCCAGTTGAACCCGATGGGCATGGTGAGGATCAGACATTTTGAGTTTGTGTGCCGGTCGATGCAGATTATTCCGACGGTTGAGAAGTTTCGTGTATTCTATCAACTTCATTGCAGTCTAGGTTTTTACTCCTTTCAACAACACGTTCAGGCAAAACGGTTGTTGATAACGCCACCCAAATCTTATCATGACTGGAAACAAAAAAAAATTTATGTTAAGACGGCGGTGATTCCAATTGTGATAACGTTCAGAGCTGCTAAGGACATAGAGCTGGAAACCTTGGCCATCCCAACCAACGAGGTGTGGTACCAAAATATAAAGGATATCCCTAATATCATATTGCCAGAGAGGGCACTAATTGCTGCAGGCATGAGTATCCTCTGGAAGAAGGAAAGACGAGAGAAGCCGGTGCACACCAAGGACGGAGTTGGTAAGTAACTTCTCACTCTTTCTTATAATTGTTGCATGTAAGTGAAACCTTATTGTTTATGCTCTACGAAATAGTTGCGCCCCTGCACCTGGTGGCTTACAAGAGGGATAATGGGAAGATGGCTGCTGTGCCACTTGAGGAGAATGAAGATCCTGGGAAATTTTGAACTTCCTAGGCAGAAAGATCTGAACGTGCAGCCCACTGCCACCACTAGTAAGTCACATCGCGTGAAGCCTGAGTTAGTTATTGCAATATTACATGTAAGTATCAACTTTTTAAGTAATATTGCAATGTAACTTATACCGTAACGTTTTCTTTTCATTAATGATCATGTAGGTGATTTGTTAAACTTGGGCGTAGGCCCTGATTCGAAGAAGAAGAAAAAGCCAACTATTGCTGCTGCTTCTACTGCGCCGACTTCCACCAAGCCTGACCAGAAAAGTAAGCCTTCTGCTGCTACTAAGGCTGAGGGCGAGAAAGGTACGCGTCTCTTATCAGATTCTTGGTGTGATTATGTGGTGGTGTCAGACTCACTAGAGGGTCTTGCGCCTTTAGGTTTGAGGAAACTAAAACCGGAACCCATCAACACCTCCTCTCTTCCTGCTTCGAACCTAGATGATCCTTTGGAGAGCCCTTCCGGTCATGAAGAGGCTTTGAAGTGCACTTCCAGGAAGCGAAAAGAGTCTGAGACTTTACCACCGTCTCCGCCGAAAAAAGTTGCGCGCCCGCACATTGGCAAGAAAGGCAATCTGGAAGCCTTTGCAAAGAAATTCTCACCTGGTATGTGTGGTTTGTTTCCTATTGATGCAGGGATATTTGCGTGGAATCTTATACTTGATATTTGTTATTATTTTTGCAGAGAAAATGGTGAAGGCTGTTCCGGCCACCTCATCTGCTATACCATCACCGCGCAGGCCTGAGAATGTTGAAGTAGTAGATGTGGACCAAAGCATGCCTATTTTTACTCTGATCCCATTATTCCCGAAAACCTTGAGAAGGTGGCTCCAGAATAAGAGCCTAAACATTTAAACGTTGAGAATCCTGCTGGCGAGCAGGTTAAAGATACTGCTTCAGATGTTTTGAAGAATCCTGTTGGCGAGCAGGCTAAAGATACTGCGTCAGATGTTGGAATGAAGGGAACCGCTACTGCGGAGCAAGAAAAAGTATCTACCCCTATTCCGGAGCCTTCAAAGTTTGCATCTAAGGGAGCTGGCCCTTCAACACAAAGCGAAGGCTTTATGTCTTTTGATGATTCTGATGAGGATTCGCCCATTCGCCCGGAGGAGACGCCTGGGGATTTCTATTATCGATCTTACTTAGAGAAACAGGCAGATGAAATCCACCAGCCTATATGGAAAGTAAGGCAAGGTGATGTCTTCACCGACTGGCGCTCCTGCTGGGAATGGTATAAAGGTATTTTTCCTCCGGCGGAGGTGAAGCACCAAGAGGACAAAAATCATGAGGCCACCTATGAAGCCTACTTACAAGAATCTGCCCTCGCCTCCTCCACAATTAACAGAATCGTGTGCGAAAGGCGCAGCATGAATAAGGAGCGAGATGATGTGGAGATTAGTAAGGTGAAGGCCAAACTTGAAAGGGAGAAGACGTTGAAGATGGTGATGGATTTTGAGGCTGCAAAGGCCAAGTTTGATGAAGAAAAAAAGATCGCGGAGTGATCTGTGCTGTCTTGGAAGCGCAAATGTCAGGCCGCTGCTGCACAATATGCCGATGAGCGCAAGCGCTTTGTGGAGGCTTGCGATCGAGATAATAAAGAAAAGATCTCTCTGCGCAATGAAATTGAGAAACTCAAGAAAGAGAAGGTTGATGCAGTTGCGGCAGCAGAAGAGGCGCGCTCTCATAGAGAAAGGAGCGAGCAGAATTAGGTAGCGACTAAAATGACTCTCCTTCTTAAGAACAAAGAGATTGATGAGCTAACCTCTATGTTATTTGATCAGGCGCGACTGCAGGATGAGGTTGATACCTTGAAGAAGGATATTAACCTCCTTCGTACTGAGAAGGCCGAGTTGATCCGCCGTTTGACCGAAGGCGAACAGAAAATTAATGATACGGAAGTCGCTCGTGCTACCGCAGAGAGGCTGACAGAGTCCTTGATGAACCAGCTTACCTGGTTGAGGGAATATGGGATTGTGGAGGTACTATCCCTTTCTTTCGATATATTCATCTTTGTTGAATTATTATATCTTATATTGACATGTTCATTTTGAAGATCGCAAACTCTATTTTGAACTCGACGGAGTTAGATGAGAGAGTGGCGGAACTCATGGTGGCGGCGCGGAATGATGGCCACGCGGAAGGTTACAAGGAATGCACACTTCACGTGGCCCATGCGCTGAAGACAAAATGGGATACAAGCCGCGCTGCAACGCATGGAACTGACACTGTTGCCATCTATACTGCTGCCAAGGAGAGTTATGATCAATTACATATTCCTGTCATGGATCTTGTCGATGCTGCGCTGTAGCATGATGATTTCGTGGATAGACTAAAGGAAATATTCTCTGAAGCGGAGAAGCAAGAAGATGTGAAGGATGCAGGGAAATGGAGTTAGAATGTGTTTATTCCCGTAGCGGTTTGTATATTTCTTTTTTGATGTATCGTTGTGTTTAATGCGCAAGTATTTCTATTGTGAATATAATACATTTAGTTTACAATTTTTGCATGTGACCAATTACTTGTTTAGGATAGACAAATGAATGATAACCTCATGTGTGAGCGTAAGCATTGTATCGTCTTGTGGCTCATGAGTATGTGTTTTTGTTTATCCAAAGGAATTGCATGCATTTGTAACAAATATAAAAGAGTGTAAGTAGCGATAGAAAGTATGTTATTTCATTGATAATGCGTAAAGCTTACAATCTGTCACTAAGATTACAAATGAAAACTAATGTAAGCAGGCTCATATAAGGCGCAGGGCTTATAAGCGCTGAGATTACATGTAGCATCTGCGCAACTGCTGGGCGTTCCAGGTCCGTGGGACACTGGAGTCGTCCAAGCGCTTCAATGTGTAAGCGCCTTTGCCTAGGACTTCATGAATCACATAAGGTCCTTCCCATTTGGGTGCTAGCTTCCCTGGCTTTCAACGTTTGAAGCTTCATTGTCGTGAAGTACAAAGTCTCCGGGTAGGAAGGTGCATATGCGTACCCGTTTGTTGTAATATTTTTTCATTTGAGATTTATACTTAGCTTCGCGTATCGCTGCATTCTCGCACCTCTCTTCAACCAAATCAAGATCAAGTCAGCGCTGCTCTTTCTTTGTTTGCTTTTCAAGAGCAATCATTCTGGGTGATGGAAGGCCGATCTCAGCAGGAGTAACGGCTTCTCTACCATAAACAAGGCTGAGCGGTGTTTCGCCATTGCTCGTTTTTGGCATAGTACGATCTGCCCATAGTATACTTGGTAATTCGTCGACCCAACCACATCGCGCCATACCTAAACGTGCCTTAATGCCTTCCACCAATTGTTTGTTTATGCTTTCCACCTGACCGTTTGCCTGTGGATGGGTGACAGAGGCGAAAACATGTTCGATTTTCATTTCCTGCATCCAGGCTTGCAGCTCTGCAGCTGTGAGATTGGGACCATTGTCGGTGATGATTCGTAATGGCAAACCAAACCGGCAAATAATGTTTTCCCATATGAATTTACGAACGACCATGGCTGTGGTAGACGCCAATGGCTTAGCTTCAACCCATTTGGTAAAATAATCAACTGCGACAATAACGAACTTTACGGCGCCCGACGCATCAGGAAAAGGTCTGATAAGATCAATTCCCCACTGTTGGAAAGGCCAAGCAGCGGTGATCGGAACTAGAGGATTCTTAGGGCGCAACGTTTTCGGAGCGTGCCTCTGATAGGACATACATTTGCGCAGAATCTCCACTGCATCAACATACATTCCAGGCCAGTAATAGCCTGTATTCATGATCTTGGCTACCACCAAGCGCGGTCCAGAATGGATACCGCATAATCCCTCGTGGATTTCTCGTATTAAATATTGCGCATTCCATCTGCCATTTCATAATTGATTGCCTTACATCGTATTTTCCTTGCTTTGGCTTTGTCTGCTGGAAGTGATCCATGCAGCATGTACATAATTATTGGAGACATCCAAGATGGCTCTCCGATTTCAACCATGCTTACTTGTTTGAGTGGCACAGATGGATTGCTTAAAACTTCAATGCGAACCTCTCTTGCCAAATGTTGAAAACTCGTCGCAGCTAACTTGCTCAAAGCATCAGCATGTTTATTTTCACTCCAATTTATATGGACAACTTGAAATTACTTAAACTGATTGATAAGTGCTTTTGCTTGTTCCAGATACAGGGGCATGATGTTGCCCTTTGCATCATAAGATCCGATAATTTGTTCAGCCACCAGTTTGGAGTATACATGAGCTGTTAGGTTAGATGCACCCATTTTAATAGCTAGGCGTAAACCTGCTAAGAAAGTTTCATATTCTGCTTCATTGTTGGTACTCTTAAACTCAAGCCGAATTGCATAAGTGAACTCTGCACCATCCGGACTTATCAAACGTAATCTTGCTCCTGCCCCATCATTGTTTGATGCGCCGTCAGTGTATAAGATCCATTCTCTGTCATCAATAATGGGAACTGGATTTTGAATTGCTTCGCATTCTTCGACCTTATTTGCTGGAATTTCAGCAATGAAGTCGGCTAATACTTGACCCTTGATAGCTGGTCTTGGCTTGTAACATATGTTGTATGCTCCTAATTCAATTGCCCACTTCGCGAGACAACCCGAGACATCTGGTTTAGATAAAATTTGACCAATATGATAATTTGTCAGGACCGTAATGACGTGTCCTGAAAAATATTGTCTCAGCCTGCGCGAAGCGTGAACAAGAGCTAACACTAATTTTTCAATTATAGAATATCGCGTTTCTGGATCATTTAGCATTTTGCTGATGTAATATATTGGAGATTGAACACCCTCGCGATCCACCATTAATACTGCTCCAACTGCCATTTGAGATGCTGAAAGATAAAGAATCATCGGTTCTTTACTGCACGGTGCAGTAAGTGTGGGTAATTGAATAAGACAATCCTTCATCTCTTGAAAAGCTTTCTCCGCATCGGGAGTCCATGAAAACGTTTTACTTTTGACACAATTGCACAAGGTTCGGATAAATGGGAATGATTTCGCAGCATGATTAGCCAAAAAACAAATCTCCCAGCCAATCGTTGCATTTCTTTGATGGTGGTGGGAGACGACATCTTTTGGATGGCCTCCACCTTTTCGGGATTGACCTTGAATCTTTCCTTTGTAACCACAAAACCTAGGAATTTTCCCTCTTCCATGCCAAAAGAGCATTTTCCTGGGTTTAACTTTAAATTGACTTTGCGCAAAGAGTCAAAAGTTCTCGGGATATTTTCTAGCATTATTTCTTCGGAGTTGCTCATGATGACCAGATCATCGATATAAACTTCCACTGTTTTGCCAATATCGTCGCCGAAGACAGTGTCCATTAATCTTTGATACGTAGTTCCCGCATTGCGGAGGCCAAAGGGCAGCATCACCACCTAGTCAACAATGGTTTTATTAGAGGCACAGTGGATAGTACCTTGTTTACGAGAGAAGTTGGAAATCATCAGCTGATCGTACGAATTTACGTGGATGACATCATATTTGGTTCAAAAAACGACAATCTTTGCAAAGAATTCGAATATATTATGAAGAAGAAGTTTGAAATGAGCTCTATGGGCGATGAAATTCTTTCTTGGGTTGAAAGTTGATCAATTGCCAGACGGTATCTTTATTTTCCAAACCAAATACGTTCATGGTATTCTGAAGAAGTTTGAGATGGATAGCACGAAGCCGTTATCAACACCAGTGGCACTCAACCATGGAATCTGCGTCGATGAGCTAGGAACCAAAGTTGATGAGACTCTTTACAGGTCGATGATAGGATCGTTGATGTATCTGATGGCACCGCGCCCGGATATCATGTATCCTACCTGCCTTTGCGAAAGATATCAGTCTAGTCCCAGAATTTCTCATATGCAGATCGTGAAGGGAATTTTCAAATACTTGAAGGGATGTCCAAGCACTGGCTTGTGGTACCCGAAGAATGACAACTTCGATCTGACGGGATATGCTGATTCTGATTTTGGTGTAGACAAACTGAATGCTAAATCTACTACAGTCGGTTGCCAAATTTTCGGAACGCGTTTGGTAACATGGCAGTGCAAGAAACAAACTATAGTCGCTCTCTCTACTTGCGAGGCTAAGTATATCTCAGCTTCCAGCTGTTGTTCACAACTTTTGTGGATCCAACAGCAGATGAGAGACTATGGTTTGCAATTTCTTGACACACCGTTGTATATAGATAACAAGGCAGGAATCGACATTACAAAAAATTATGTTCATCACTCTTGAACTAAACTTATCGAGATTCACTACCACTTTATTCGTGATTGCTACGAGAAAAGAATGGTACGAATTGAGAAAATCCACATCGATGAACAAAAAGCTGATTTTTATTCCAAACCTATGACATCCTGGTTTTTTCAGGTACTTTAACCGCGCAACTTTATCGTTATTTATTCCTATGCTAATTTAATTCGGAGAATTAATTACGCGCACGCTATAATTACGCTAACTTTAATATTCCGAGAATACACGATGTTTGAGAATTTTAGCGAGTCGTATCTGAATTACGTGCTACGTGTTATTAGACATTTGTGGAATTATCGTGTCACGCTCCGATTACGTGATTTAATAGTTATAAACTTCGTGACGCGACTAGATTGTCGAGTTGTAATATATGTAGTTATTTAACGATTTAAAAATAGCCGAACCGAACCGAGCTTGTGAAACGATTCGATTCCGTAACCAAACAAACCCAACCCGCCACCCACACCCTTGCGGACCAAACCCAACCCGTCACCCTCTCCCTCTCGGCCCAAAAACTAGCCCAAACCGCCCCCTCCCTTGGCCCTTTAGTTATGTATACGTATGTATGCATGGAGGTTTAAAAAAAGAATTTGCAAACCCTAGCTCCCTCTCCCCTCTCTTGTGTGCGACGTCAGCGACAACCCCCCTCTCTCGTTCGCGCAAGGCAGCCCCCACCTCGATTTTGTGCAGCCCCGAGTCTCCCTTGATCATCCCCGTACACGTTTGCTTCTCGGTATGCCTTAACTTTACGTTTAGATGATGTTATATGCACTAGGGTTTACATGTTTCGCATGATTTTTGCATTGTGATGATTAGGAGTGGTGTAAAAGTTGTCATATGCTCGAATCCTTGTGATATGAATGATATGCAATCTGAGTTTGGTCCGAAATCCTTGTGTTCGTGTATTAGGGTTACGGGTTTTATGCATGTAGGATGATTATTGATGAGTTTTGATGTTAGGATTGATGCATAGTGCGTTGTTGTAATCATTCACTGTTTACACGACTTGGTTCATGTGTTTTGGACATACAATCAGCTCATACATGTACGGACATATTCTACTTGCTTGCGATGCGTTTATAGTGCCTAGAATCGTTCTTAATTAAGCATTCATCTCTAAAAATAATGGCTGAATTATTTAGCACTGGGCTGCTGAAATCAGCCGAATTGTACGAGTTGTTTGGGACAGCATAAACGACTCTTAGTCACTTTTTAAAAGATAGAACACAAATTTTACATGTTAGCTTTCAATTAAAATTGGTTTCATATTTTTCGGATAGGCAAAACTATTTTTAAGGACGTTTATCGTACAAGCGGGCAGAGCTGCATTTTTCTGCTGAAAATGAAGCCAATGTTTTCTGTCATAACCTGTAAACTGAAAACACTTAAGTCACGAAATTTATACAGTAGATACTTCTAGGTATTCAGAGGAATCTCCAATGGTAATTTCATCAATCGGACAAACGAGTATTTTTAAATGATTTTTCTCGAGGACTGCAGTCAGAAAGCGACGAATCTGACTGCAGCTTAGTAAATAAATTCTTATAAATAATTGGTAAGGAACCAATACTTGAAAAATTTATACAAAATTCTACAGTCTAATTGACACCTTATTTAAAAAGATCGGAATTTTTGGAACGTGGGAACTATTTTATAAAAATTCCCGAAAACAGCCCAGTTATGAATGTACAAGCTGAAACATGATAACTTACATTTATGTGTATTTAAGTGTTGTATGTGCTATCCTGTGTTTGTCATAACCTGTAAACTGAAAAGACTTAAGTCACGAAATTTATACAGTAGATACTCCTAGGTGTTTAGAGGAATCTCCAACTGGAATTTCATCGGACTAACGAGTATTTTTTAAATGATTTTTCTCGTGGACTGTAGTCAGAAAGCGACGAATCTGACTGCAGCCTAGTAAATAAATTCTTATAAATAATTGGTAAGGAACCAATACTTGAAAAATTTATACAAAATTCTACATTTCTAATTGATGCCTTCTGTAAAAAGATTGGAAGTTTTGGAACGTGGGAACTATTTTATAAAAATTCTCGAAAACAGCCCAGTTATGAATGTACAAGGTGAAACATGATAACTTGTGTATTTAAGTTTTGTATGTGCTATCTTGTGTTTGTGACAAGTTGTTGGTCGCTATTTTGTATAGCGACACTTTGCATGCATGATTCTGGTTTTGAATTTGTCATTACGTGTTTCGTATTGTGTGCTAGTTACGCGTAGGATTTTGTGTCAGTGTGCGTTCACACACTAACTTTGAACCGGTTGACATGTTAGGACGTGATTAGCGGTTCCATCCTTTACTTCCTTTGCACTTATCTAACCGAGCAACTTAAGGTGAGTTCACGGCCCCTATTTCTTTAAACGTTTACAAAAACACAGGGGGAGAAAACATGTACACGTTACAGTGATATATGGGTTGATTATATTACGGTACAGTAACGTCTTTCTATTTAAAACATGTACACGTTACAGTGATGTATGGGTGGCATACATCACGGTACAGTAACGCCTTTCTATTTAGAGTTATGTTATACGGTTATGGTCACAAGGGAGCATATATCACATGTCAGTCCCCTTAACACTTACGATGCCGTTAGTATTGGATTATAGCGAGGGAGTTTTTAGTAGTACTACTGGGCCCGACAAGCCCCACTCGAACTGGTCGCGCCTGTTAGACCGAACGTTGATGGTCACGAGTGTAGAATTTGCCTAACTTTTTAGCCATGGTTGGTGATAGGCCTAGCACAACAGGGGCAGCAACGTCAGCTTCGGATCGAACACTTTGTTGACATGACCTAGGCTAGCTACCTAAACATTTAACATGAACTACTAAACTACATAATATTAATCTGATTCGGGTTGGATCAGGGTAACTTATGAGACACTGGTTCAGGGTTGAACCAGTGGGAAACACTTACGTTTAAACTTGTGAACTAAAACCTGTGAACTCACTCATCATTATTGTTGACACTTGATTTTACATGTTTTCTCAGGTTGCTAAGGTAGCACATATTAGGACTAGGATGCATTTCGGAGTCACATTGATTTCATCAAACTTTTAGAATCACTTTTAATTATATTAGCTATTATGGTTTTGTAATTGTTACGCTTCCGCAACTAAATTGTATAAATAGTATTTTCTCATGAATGAGCAAACAGGAAAATTTTTAAACTCATATAGTGGTCGTTCAGTATGACTAATGACTGTGATATTGGTTTGTCACGCGCTTCGCAGTAGAACTCCGCATGTGAATTCTGAGGGTGTGACATATTGGTATCACAGCCAATGGTTATAGTGAACTAGGTTTGCATTAGAGAGTAGACTTAGTCTATAGCCTTAGACAATGCATTAGTCACACACCAACACAAACACACATACCTGACATACAAGAAATTGTAGGCATGTCGACATCATCCATTTAACCCTCTACTGGCGAGGAACACACCAAACTCTTTGTATCTTCATCCCTAGTGGCGATGTTCGTGGGATCGCCAACAACGTGAATCTACTCCTATCTGAGGGCCATGAGACGGAGCCTCTAGAGGAGCGTTTCCCATCACAATCATCTGTACTTCTTCCTACACCACACAGATGAGAAAAACACTAGCTTGAGTCTACCGATGGTACTATCGAGTATGGTGAGCTTTCTCAAGTCCATGATTGGGACGACATACAACATTGATGCATATCTCTTGGGAGTTGAGTTATCGAAAACGAGTCCTTTCTCTACCTAGCAACGACATTACCCAGGCCCCACTAGTTCTACTTTCTTTCAACCTGAGCAGGTGGCTCTGGTGTGAGGCACCCTGCGTTAGTTTGTTGCACACATTATTGCAGAAACCATTGACATCGAGATGTCATCATTTTTCCCGATCCACGATTCTACATCTTTGGTTGATATTCTTCGAGAGAATGATTGACCATGAAACTAAGAACACTTTGCCTATTGCACACCTGAACTCTAACCTGACTCGGATGGTGGAACAGTTGCCTTGCTTTTCCTGGTAACCTACGTTAATGAACCAGTTTCATATCTTGAAGTCACAATTCATGTGCATGTTTGTTCCATGCGCACTCTTACCTCTACGATCCGTTGGATTGGATTCTCATGGTGTGTTTCAACTTGAGTAGATCCTCAGATCAATTGATCCTACATTACTCTTTCTGATATAACTCTGAGTTTATCAACATTTGGATTATTGACTAAGCTTTTGATAACCCTATCATTTTGACAACACTTTGTACTCGAAAAATTAAATCTGAGGGACATTTTGACAAGATAGATGGAACTAGGGTGAACATGCAAACCAACTTATCATCACGGGTGCACACTTAATAGTAATTTGCAATGTATGTGAACCCTTGTGAAACCTTGTGTGTGGATAAATTGTCCTAACCTGTGAATCTCATATTTAAAACTTCAACTGTCAATAGAATCTCTCGTAACTCATTCAACGACTAACTGGTGTCATTAAACTTGTCTAGCAGTTGATGGACGCAACAATTAGATTTAAGATCTTTTTTAGACACATTGAGCTATCAACAATGGAATCCCTCGTTATTATTTATTTATTTATTTCTTTTCTCATATACGAGTCTTAGTGAAACTAAGATTCTCATCAGAACCTGTTATCTCGATTGAAACCCTATAAAAAATCATAGGGTAAACCCTTCAACATCAACATATAAATGAATTATGAAGATTCTCGTACGCTCACACCTTATCCCTTGCCTTAACTATAAAATTTCCTTTGACCCCTTATACTCGGTCCTGTCACTAATCTTTAGTCTAACGTAATGTACATTGCAACATATCCAACCCTACAAACGGATTTCCACAAAATGGTCCCATCATCTTATGGACATCAGAAGACAAGATGTAAGTTATTCAACACCCAGATAAACATGATGACATATACAATAATCTTACTCCTCGTATTGCTAGGATAGTTATTCCATAACAGTTTTCCCTTCTGAACTAGTCTATCTCCTAGCCATTTCAATGATCGATGCTTACTGTTTAATGCGACAGTTAGTTACTGTTGATGACGTAGACAAATCTCCCACCCCATTGTCGTGGTCGCACTACATCTTCGAAACTTTACGCATAATCTCCCATCAAATATGTGTTCAATTTTTTTAAGAACTCGGTGAACTTGTCTTTTTGATCCTTGGTGATCATTTCTTGAAACCTTGAGGATGGTAATGAATTGTTGATACGATCATAGCCTCTTAAACATGTTTTCGCGTCCTTTCTTTGAAGCCTCTTGACTACACAGACATATTTTAGATTCATTCACACAACCTAAGGAAACTCCTCCGAATTTGGTTGCTTACCGACACGATAAATTGCACACTCATCTAAGTTCATTGATCAAAGTGAATTATTCCCCCTTCGCATGTGGGCGAGCCCAACAAATTAGACGGAGGTTTCAGTGAATCTTAACACTACAAACTCGTGCGGCAACCATTTTTCGATGGTAACTTCTTGTTATGATTGATATATCTGTCACACCCCGACCCGCAGCGGAAAAGGTGATCGGGGCATAATTGGGTTATCATCAAAGCTCATGACATTTATTATATGTTTCATATTCATTAATACAATTTAATGGAAATTTACAATAAATGATACAACATGTTCTAACTATCAGTCTAAGCTTCTTGTTTCTCTTCTAAGGCATATCCTATGTTTTCCTTGCTTCAACCTGTCCACCTGTATCATGTGTAAAAAGGTTTTTGGATCAACATAATGTTGGCGAGTGAATCCTATGGAAAAACATTTGAACGAGTTTATCCAATTGATTATAAATAATGTGCATACCTCATATGAGTAAATGTAGATGTAAATTTATTCACACAACACATAATATTGTATATTGAACATACAAACACCAAATGATAGTTTTGAGGCACGCGTTGTTCTCGTCTCACACGAGGAACTGATGGGCCTAATAAACGAGTTTTGAGGCACGCGTTGTTCTTACGAACTGATGGGCCTAATGTATGAGTTTTGAGGCACGCGTTGTTCTCGTCTCACACGAGGAACTGATGGGCCTAATAAATGAGTTTTGAGGCACGCGTTGTTCTTACGAACTGATGGGCCTAAATAAATGAGTTTTGAGGCACGCGTTGTTCTTACGAACTGATGGGCCTAAATAATTTGTATACAACTTTGACAATATGAAATACATCACAACCAAACAATAGTTACATTCTAATTTAGTTCATATAATGGTATAGCACGAATTTGCATAAGAGAATTAGTTTAAGCGACACATAATACACCCCAAAACATGAATAAAAAGGGGAGTTTGTAAGAATTCACTCACATTGGGTGCGTTCGGTTGATGACGTTGAATGCACGCGAAATGGTGTTAACCACGAGTGAAATTAATCCTAGATAAATCGCATAATGGTTCGGTAAGTAAACGGGTTTTATTAATCTATTTTAATAGGATTGTTGGGTGTATTTTTGTGAGTTTGAGGCTATTTTCTAACCTTAAAAATGTTATTTTTAAGTATTTATAATTGATTTTTAATTAAAATAAATAATTAAATAAAAATAATAAAAAATATTTTTATGTTTGCTACAGTACGCATTGACCGTTGACTTTGACTATGGTTGACCGGTTTATAGGCATATTGTTGTGCGCTCGGTGAGGCTCGAACCCGAGACCTCCCGTACGCGTGCACGCAGCTCTACCAACTGAGCTACGTGTCTAACCCGTTATATATCCGATTTTAATTATATATATATATTAATTAGATTTAACAGAAATCCTTTATTATTAAAAATGAATTAAATCTCCAGAATCGGTGCGCTCCACAGGTCTCGAACCCGGGACCTGTGGGTTAGCGGACACACACTCCACCGCTGGACTGTGTGTCACACTTGGTTATAACTCGGTTATCAATATACTTAACATATACTCAAGGCGACTCCGGTTCAGTTTGCTAAAAATAGGATTTTTATCAAGGCGACGTGTGTGAACCGGAATCGAACTCGTGACCTTAGCGTTAAAAGTGCACACAGTCCACCGCTGGACTGTGTGTCTAACCCGGTAATTATTTTGATTTTAATTATACTTAACCATTACTGAACTTCGTCTTCTTCACCGGTTTTAACCGGAAATGACGACGGACTGGTTCAGAATGTTGATTCATGTTTCTTAAGCGTTTAATGATCAATTACAAATGAGATAAAAGTAAAAAGGGAATGAATTTAAGCGTGAGATATACCGACTGGTTATACTCTGTTTTCCGGCAGAACTCCGGCGACAGAAACCTTTTTCCGGCGACAACTTCTTGCAGCAGAGAGTCTTCCGAAAGGTTACAAAGGTGGTGGGTGACTTCGGTGAAGGTTTAGGGGGGTTCAGTAAGCTCAGAGATTACCGATACGGTTTTCCGGCGAAGTATCAAGTATTTCCGGCGAGTGATTTTTTCGCCGACAGAGGGTGCGATTTGAGTGTGAAAGACTTCTGGCGAGTTGTGGGTGTACTTATAGGGTAGCAACGAGATGAATGGGGTCTGAATTCGGTCTATATTCGAAGTCAACTGTCCTTCCGGCGATTTGGCTGATGACGCGGTTTCAGACGTTGGCTATAGCTGTCGCTAGAGTTAATTGATTGATTAAATTGAGCGAAAGCGTGTTTTATGGGCGAAGTCGTCGGGATTTCCGACGACTGCTGTTTGGGCGCAAGTTGACCGAGTTTGAATTTCTCACATCATTATTTGATTTAATAAAACCATTTACTTAACAGAAAAACAAAGTGGCGGAGTGGTTTACGGTGTGTGAGTTAAGTGTTTGGTTGAACCGGTAGAGACCCGAGTTCGAAACCCGGTATAATTAAAACATTTTTATTTTGTTATTTTTATCAGTTTTTCAAAAACTAAATATATATCCCCGCATAATAAGTGATTACGGATCGTTTAAAATTATTTTGGGCATTTAATTCGCAACGAAAAATTTGACTGACTGTTCGGTTGATAAACGGAGCGGGTTTGGTAAATCCGTTTTTGACGGATGTTACAGTATCCCCTGCTTTTTAGAAATTTCGTCCCGAAATTTAATTAGGGATATAATTGACTGAAAAAAATGATGGTGTTGAGTTTGCCGGTTACATTTTTAGAAGAAAATTAGGGTTTAGGTTTTTGTTTGAGGCGGTAACGTTCCTTGTAAAGGTTAAGTATCCTAATACAGGAATCGCTTTTTGTTGCCTACTGTATAAGTATTGTTAAGCAGGAATGATTCGCTAAAATGATATCATGCATAAGAGTTTGAATATGCTTAGGGTTATATCCTAAGGCAGAAATTCTACAATCTACACACATAAACACAACAACTAACAATTGTATCCACATTTTGATAGCATATATGTTTGAATGGTGACAGTTCCTCTCTCGTTTGTTACGATGGAGAGGTTAGTCTATGTAGAAATGGATCACATTCCAATTTCTTTAAATAGTGAGATGATATATATATGTAACACAATTTCAACCAAGGCAATACTAAATCCTACATGGAACATCTCATAACCGCCTGATAATGCCTCTGATCCTTTGGCAAGAATACTTATATATAGGAAGTACCAGCGGCGTATCCACCATATTCTTGTCAAATTTTCATTGGTTTTATCAGTGAATTATGATTAGTCCTATAACTCTACAACCAATACATCAAACATAAAAATACTGGAATGAAATATATCTGTGCGATCAAGGCTCAATCAAACGGAGCCGATCGTATTGTATGTATTGAGAATGAAATTGTATGTGTGCTCAAGGCTCAATCAAACGGAGCCGAGCTTATTGCATGTATTGAAAATGAATAACTTAATCACAACAAACAACCTATGCATGGAACCTCTCATAACCGACTGATAATGTCTCCGATCATTTGACAAGAATACTTATATATTGGAAGTACCAGCGGCGTATCCACCATATTCTTGTCAAATTCTCATTGACTTTATCCGCAAGTTATGATTAGTTCTATGCGACTCTACAACACAACAACCAGCGCTTGAGTCTTAATTCTGATAGTATCCGTGTTTGACAAAACCTCTCTCGTTTAATATGATGGAGAGGTTAGTCTATGTAGAAGTGAGACACAACTCAACTTCTTTAAATGATGAAACTGAAATATGCCGTGAAGTATGATGATATGAATAATGAGTATAAAACAAACTGAACTAGTAATTTGCATTAAAATTTCTTGGGTAAAATTCCAACTGAGATACATGAAAATCGAGATATAAACATAAAAACTAAGTGATTGGAGTTGAATCTTGATTCTTGGTGAGAGAAGGCTAGTTAAGTGGTTGGTTTGGTCCGTTAACATCTTCAACAGGATTGGCATTGATGTTATAAACTCTTCCCCTTGCTGGCGGTGGAGCTGGATTTGCTTGGTTTGCTTGGTTAACTGGGTTTGCCTGAGCTTGGGCATTTATGATGTTAACCAAACGAGGGCACGTGTTTCTAAAATGGGTAGGGTCGCCACAATTGAAACAAGCTCGAACATTTGGGTACATGGGGTATTGAGGTTGTTGATATGTTTGGATCATGGGTTGAGTAGGGGTTGAGGTTTGGTTTTGAGGGGTGCGGCAAACGTTGCTCAAATGACCGTAGCGTCCACAATTCGCACATAGTCGACAGGGTAAGGTAGATGGATGGTGATAGAAACAGGTGTTGCATTGAGGGTGAGGTCCAATGTAAGGTTTCTTGTTTGGGTAAGTTGAGTTGGGTGCTACTTGAGCGTTTGGGATAGTTCGAGGAGGTACAACTTGTGAAGCTGGTTGGTTACGTTGGGTGACAGCGAAGATTTGCCCATCACGTTTTCTCTTAGAAATAGGTGGTGTAGAGGATTCGGTTCGGGTGGAGTTTGAGGTTTTGGTTGATGCTTTATCCTTCTTCTTCTCCTCTTTGAAATCTTTATTCCGGATTCGGTTCTCGGTGAGCGCGGTTGCTAGCTCCATTGCTGCTTCCAAAGTTGCAGGTGAGGTGCTTATTACAGGGTCTTGAATTTTTGATGGAAGACCACGAATGTAGTGCTCGATCAAACGGTAGAGGGGAGTGAACAAGTTGGGAACCATTTGATTTAACTCAAGGAATCTCTTGTTGTATGTGGTGTGGTCGCCTTCCTTTTGTTTCAAAGCATGGAACTCATCCTCCAATTTCTTGATTTCACTTCTTGGGCAAAACCGTCTTGTCATGATTCCCTTCAATTCTTCCCAAGTCAAGGTCATAGTTTCTTCAACCCCTCGTTTGGTCTTTTCTGTATTCCACCATGTGAGTGCCGTTCCAAGTAAGCGACCGGTAGCATAACGCACTTTGCGATCATCGGGGCAATCGCAATTTAGAAAAGTGTTCTCCATTTCTTCGAACCAATGGAGGAGAGCGGTGACACCTTCAGTACCTTCGTATTTTGGAGGATCGCAGGATTTGAAATGTTTGTAGGTGCATTTAGTGACTGAAGGATTGATAGTGTTTTGATCTTCTTGTTGAGTTGGGTTAACGGAATTAGCGGTAAGGGCTTGTTGAACTTGAACTACGATGTTGGGTATTACGGTCGCCATTTGCTGAGCGATTTGGGTAGCCATGCGTTCACGGGCTTTTCCTGCTCTCATTTTCCTACGAGCGAGGCTAGAAGACATCTACAAGGAATACATGTCAAGAGTATGAGTTGAATGCCCTTGGGATCGTGGGTCGTGTTTGGGATTGAACGTTCATAAAATAATTATAGAAAAATAACTCTACTACATCCATAGGATGTCTTGGGCTTTGCTTGCTGTTAGGCCCGTCATGCCGCCATACTTTACCTGTGTAATCATGTGGGCCCCCATGAATACCGGTTTTTCATATGGTTCGCACGGTTTCTGCCTGATTGCGTACACAAAACCCGGAGAAAATCGAGAAATATGTATACACGTGTGATATTCGGAATGTGACCAGGTGTAGACACGGTGACATCTCAAAGGGAGGTTAGTTCGAACGACGTTTGGTGTGGCATGCTTTGGCCTAATAGGTCCGTCGTACTCTCATCGTTAGTCCCCAGGTAGGCAAACTGGTCCGTTATTTTGGATTTATATGAATGCCAACCTAGACAGGACGTTCCGACTACCGGTACTTGTACCCTTCCAGTTACTACATGCCCGTCGCAGAACTTACTTTGATGGGATTTGAAAATTGCATAAAATCTTTGGATACTGAGAGTATGAAAATAAATTGAATACATGAACATCGATATATGTATATATGTATAATGAATGAGCATGTATGTTTGACTGAAATGTAAACAAATATGAAACAAATAAATATCACAAGTTTGTATGTAACCACCTAATCAATTTAAAATTTAGGCAGACTATAATATAGGCTCTAAGGGTCTAATAACCTATCCTATATCCCTATAGTCATGGCTCTGATACCAATCTGTCACACCCCGACCCGCAGCGGAAAAGGTGATCGGGGCATAATTGGGTTATCATCAAAGCTCATGACATTTATTATATGTTTCATATTCATTAATACAATTTAATGGAAATTTACAATAAATGATACAACATGTTCTAACTATCAGTCTAAGCTTCTTGTTTCTCTTCTAAGGCATATCCTATGTTTTCCTTGCTTCAACCTGTCCACCTGTATCATGTGTAAAAAGGTTTTTGGATCAACATAATGTTGGCGAGTGAATCCTATGGAAAAACATTTGAACGAGTTTATCCAATTGATTATAAATAATGTGCATACCTCATATGAGTAAATGTAGATGTAAATTTATTCACACAACACATAATATTGTATATTGAACATACAAACACCAAATGATAGTTTTGAGGCACGCGTTGTTCTCGTCTCACACGAGGAACTGATGGGCCTAATAAACGAGTTTTGAGGCACGCGTTGTTCTTACGAACTGATGGGCCTAATGTATGAGTTTTGAGGCACGCGTTGTTCTCGTCTCACACGAGGAACTGATGGGCCTAATAAATGAGTTTTGAGGCACGCGTTGTTCTTACGAACTGATGGGCCTAAATAAATGAGTTTTGAGGCACGCGTTGTTCTTACGAACTGATGGGCCTAAATAATTTGTATACAACTTTGACAATATGAAATACATCACAACCAAACAATAGTTACATTCTAATTTAGTTCATATAATGGTATAGCACGAATTTGCATAAGAGAATTAGTTTAAGCGACACATAATACACCCCAAAACATGAATAAAAAGGGGAGTTTGTAAGAATTCACTCACATTGGGTGCGTTCGGTTGATGACGTTGAATGCACGCGAAATGGTGTTAACCACGAGTGAAATTAATCCTAGATAAATCGCATAATGGTTCGGTAAGTAAACGGGTTTTATTAATCTATTTTAATAGGATTGTTGGGTGTATTTTTGTGAGTTTGAGGCTATTTTCTAACCTTAAAAATGTTATTTTTAAGTATTTATAATTGATTTTTAATTAAAATAAATAATTAAATAAAAATAATAAAAAATATTTTTATGTTTGCTACAGTACGCATTGACCGTTGACTTTGACTATGGTTGACCGGTTTATAGGCATATTGTTGTGCGCTCGGTGAGGCTCGAACCCGAGACCTCCCGTACGCGTGCACGCAGCTCTACCAACTGAGCTACGTGTCTAACCCGTTATATATCCGATTTTAATTATATATATATATTAATTAGATTTAACAGAAATCCTTTATTATTAAAAATGAATTAAATCTCCAGAATCGGTGCGCTCCACAGGTCTCGAACCCGGGACCTGTGGGTTAGCGGACACACACTCCACCGCTGGACTGTGTGTCACACTTGGTTATAACTCGGTTATCAATATACTTAACATATACTCAAGGCGACTCCGGTTCAGTTTGCTAAAAATAGGATTTTTATCAAGGCGACGTGTGTGAACCGGAATCGAACTCGTGACCTTAGCGTTAAAAGTGCACACAGTCCACCGCTGGACTGTGTGTCTAACCCGGTAATTATTTTGATTTTAATTATACTTAACCATTACTGAACTTCGTCTTCTTCACCGGTTTTAACCGGAAATGACGACGGACTGGTTCAGAATGTTGATTCATGTTTCTTAAGCGTTTAATGATCAATTACAAATGAGATAAAAGTAAAAAGGGAATGAATTTAAGCGTGAGATATACCGACTGGTTATACTCTGTTTTCCGGCAGAACTCCGGCGACAGAAACCTTTTTCCGGCGACAACTTCTTGCAGCAGAGAGTCTTCCGAAAGGTTACAAAGGTGGTGGGTGACTTCGGTGAAGGTTTAGGGGGGTTCAGTAAGCTCAGAGATTACCGATACGGTTTTCCGGCGAAGTATCAAGTATTTCCGGCGAGTGATTTTTTCGCCGACAGAGGGTGCGATTTGAGTGTGAAAGACTTCTGGCGAGTTGTGGGTGTACTTATAGGGTAGCAACGAGATGAATGGGGTCTGAATTCGGTCTATATTCGAAGTCAACTGTCCTTCCGGCGATTTGGCTGATGACGCGGTTTCAGACGTTGGCTATAGCTGTCGCTAGAGTTAATTGATTGATTAAATTGAGCGAAAGCGTGTTTTATGGGCGAAGTCGTCGGGATTTCCGACGACTGCTGTTTGGGCGCAAGTTGACCGAGTTTGAATTTCTCACATCATTATTTGATTTAATAAAACCATTTACTTAACAGAAAAACAAAGTGGCGGAGTGGTTTACGGTGTGTGAGTTAAGTGTTTGGTTGAACCGGTAGAGACCCGAGTTCGAAACCCGGTATAATTAAAACATTTTTATTTTGTTATTTTTATCAGTTTTTCAAAAACTAAATATATATCCCCGCATAATAAGTGATTACGGATCGTTTAAAATTATTTTGGGCATTTAATTCGCAACGAAAAATTTGACTGACTGTTCGGTTGATAAACGGAGCGGGTTTGGTAAATCCGTTTTTGACGGATGTTACAATATCCACGTGACACCCCTTTTGACAAATGGCGTTTTTCTTTTTCTTTTTACCTTATGCAAACTTGTATACGACCAGCTATACCCCTGACATCAAGTAAACCTCTGTTATGGATCCTGACACGCTTACGCATCGATTGCGACTACCCTTTTTTCATGTTTCTGTATCCATTCGGGATATACTTCCCGGATTCTATGATCCTCATCCTAACCACATTCTTCTCGAACTCTCGCTTGGAGGGGTTACTCTCTACGAACTTTACTCAAGGAGCAATGGGCCATGAATATCAGAGATATGGAGGTATCACGAGGACTATCCTTAGAACTCGATACGAACGAGGCAGGTTCCCAGTCACGACATTCGAATTTAGCATACCATGACGAACATGCCACTTGTTTTTCCTTTGACGACATCCGAATCTACTCTAAGAACTAGTAGGAATCTGAACGATACCTACACCTTACCGTGGAGCCCCTACCACACAACAACCCTATGTTTAGCTTCTAACGAACGACTTCTGACGTTGCGAAGCCCGCTTTTCTTGATCATAGGCACAAACCCTCGCAACTCTAACTCGAAAGACTGCTCAGTAATCCGTGTTTCAACAGTTGAAGGTGAAACTCTGTAGTACACCCATTCTTTCATTACCAGAAGGCACAGACGATTTCGTTGTTTACTGTGACGCGTCTATCCAAGGACTAAGTTACGTGTTGGTGCAACATGAGAAAGTCATCGCTTACGCAATCACGCCAACTCAAGGTTCATGAAAAAGAACTACACTACCCACGGTTTGGGGGTTGGAGAGCAGTAGCTTTTGCACTCAAGATCGGGAGACATTGCTTGTACGGTACCAAGTGCACCATCTACACCGATCACAAGAGTCCCCAGCATATCCTCGATCAGAAGGAGTTGAACATGCGACAACGTCGATGGGTCGTACTCCTCAACGACTAGGAGTGCGTGATCTAGTATCATCCACGCAAGACCAACGTGGTGGCCGATGCCCTCAGTCATAAGGATACCAAACCTAAGCGTGTACATGCGTTACAGCTTTCTACCCACTCCAGTCTTCCTACCCAGATTCCTGACGCTCAGATTGAAGCACTGAAGGAAGAGAACCTCAAAGCAGAATCCTTACTGGGCATGGAGAAGAAACTTGAATGCAAGGAAGACAACATTTATTACTTCATGGAACGTGTATGGCCCCATTCTATGGAAACTTACGAGAGTTTGTGATGGATGAAGCACACAAGTCTCGTTAGTCGGTGCATCCTGGTTCTCACAAGATGTACCAGGAACTCAAGACTTTGTACTGGTGGCCCCACACGAAAGCTAACATAGCGACTTATGTTAGTAAATGCTTGACCTGTGCTAGGGTTAAGGTTGAATACCAAAAGCCGTCAGGACTTTCAACAACAAGAGATCCCAACATGGAAATGGGAGCAAATTTCCAGGTATTCGGTCACTGGCATACCCAGATCCCAGCGAAGAAACGACACCATCTGGGTGATTCTTGATCGACTGACATAGTCTGCACACTTTCTGGCAATCAAGGAAACTGAAAAGTTTCCTACACTCGCAGACATTAATTTGAAGGAAGTAGTAGCCCAGCACGGAGTGCCAATATCCATCATATCCAACCGTGATTCACGTTTTACTTCTCATCTGTGGCAATCAGCACAGAAATCCTTGGGATCACTTGTCGATGTGAGCACAGCATATCATCCTCAGACTGATGGTCAAAGTGAATGTACCATTCAGACCCTCGAAGACATGCTTAGAGCGTGTGTAATCAACTTTGGTAAAGGCTAGGAGAAACATCTACCTTGGTAGAGTTTTCCTAGAACAATAGCTATCACACGAGTATCCAAGCAGCACCATTCGAGGCGTTGTATGGACGAAAATGCCGATCGCCCGTTTGCTGGGCGGAAGTTGGTGATAGTCAAATCACTGGTCCAAAGTTGGTTTTGGAGGCAACTGAAAAGATAGTACAAATCCGAAATCGTATGGCGGCAGCTCGGGATCACCAAAAGAGCTATGCCGATCAACGACGCAAACCTTTAGCATTTCAAGTAGGTGATCGGGTCCTACTGAAGGTATCGCCTTGGAAGGGCGTGATTCGTTTTGGCAAAAGAGGTAAACTAAACCCGCGATACGTTAGCCCTTTTGAAATCACAAAGAAAATCAGTCAGGTAGCTAATGAGTTGAACCTTCCTGATGAACTCGGTGGAGTTCACAACGTTTTTCATGTCTCAAATCTGAAGAAGTGTCTATCAGATGAAACACTAACCATTCTACTGGATGAGATCCATGTGGACGAACAACTACGGTTCATTGAGGAACCAATCGAAATTATGGACCGAGAGGTCAAAACACGAAGACATAGTAAAATACCGATTGTCAAGGTTCGTTGGAACTCTAAGCGTGGACCGGAGTACACTTGGGAAAGAGAGGATCAAACGGAAGACAAATATCCTCACCTTTTTGCAACCGAATCACAAAATCCAAGTAGCGCGAACTGAATTTCGGGCGAAATTCTTTTAACTGGGGAAGAATGTGGCAACTCGAAAATATCCCCTCACTCTAACACTTTTCAAACTCGTGCTTATGCAATTTTCAGGACGACAATTCTCTTAAAATGGGGATTATGTGACAGCCTGGGATTTTCTTGTACCATTCTAACAAACTGAACTTTCGTGCGTTTGCATGCTTAACCGCGTTTACTCACTCAATTTTCGGGATGAAAATTCTTTCAACATGGGGATAATGTGACATCCTGGTTTTTTCAGGTATTTTAAACGCGCAACTTTATCGTTATTTATTCCTACGCTAATTTAATTCAGAGAATTAATTACGCGCACGCTATAATTACGCTAACTTTAATATTCTGAGAATGCACGATGTTTGAGAATTTTAGCGAGTCGTATCTGAATTACGTGCTACGTGTTATTAGACGTTTGTGGAATTATCGTGTCATGCTTCGATTACGTGATTTAATAGTTATAAACTTCGTGTCGCGAATAGATTGTCGAGTTGTAATATATGTAGTTATTTAACGATTTAAAAATAGCCGAACCGAACCGAGCTTGTTAAACGATTCGATTTCGTAACCAAACAAACCCAACCCGCCACCCACACCCTTGCGGACCAAACCCAACCCGTCACCCTCTCCCTCTCGGCCCAAAAACTAGCCCAAACCGCCCCCTCCCTTGGCCCTTTAGTTATATATACGTATGTATGCATGGAGGTTTAAAAAAAGAATTTGCAAACCCTAGCTCCCTCTCCCATCTCTTGTGTGAGACGTCAGCGACATACCCCCCTCTCTCGTTCAGGCAAGGCAGCCCTCCACCTCGATTTTGTGCAGCCCCGAGTCTCCCTTGATCATCCCCGTACACGTTTGCTTCTCGGTATGCCTTAACTTTACGTTTAGATTATGTTATATGCACTAAGGTTTACATGTTTCGCATGATTTTTGCATTGTGATGATTAGGAGTGGTGTAAAAGTTGTCATATGCTCGAATCCTTGTGATATGAATGATATGCAATCTGAGTTTGGTCCGAAATCCTTGTGTTCGTGTATTAGGGTTACGGGTTTTATGCATGTAGGATGATTATTGGTGAGTTTTGATGTTAGGATTGATGCATAGTGCGTTGTTGTTGAATCATTCACTGTTTACACGACTTGGTTCATGTGTTTTGGACATACAATCAGCTCATACATGTACGGACATATTCTACTTGCTTGCGATGCGTTTATAGTGCCTAGAATCGTTCTTAATTAAGCATTCATCTCTAAAAATAATGGCTGAATTATTTAGCACTGGGCTGCTGAAATCAGCCGAATTGTACGAGGTGTTTGGGACAGCATAAACGACTCTTAGTCACTTTTTAAAAGATAGAACACAAATTTTACATGTTAGCTTTCAATTAAAATTGGTTTCATATTTTTCGGATAGGCAAAACTATTTTTAAGGACGTTTATCGTACAAGCGCGCAGAGCTGCATTTTTCTGCTGAAAATGAAGCCAATGTTTTCTGTCATAACCTGTAAACTGAAAACACTTAAGTCACGAAATTTATACAGTAGATACTTCTAGGTATTCAGAGGAATCTCCAACGGTAATTTCATCAATCGGACAAACGAGTATTTTTAAATGATTTTTCTCGTGGACTGCAGTCAGAAAGCGACGAATCTGACTGCAGCTTAGTAAATAAATTCTTATAAATAATTGGCAAGGAACCAATACTTGAAAAATTTATACAAAATTCTACAGTCTAATTGACACCTTATTTAAAAAGATCGGAATTTTTGGAACGTGAGAACTATTTTATAAAAATTCCCGAAAACAGCCCAGTTATGAATGTACAAGCTGAAACATGATAACTTACATTTATGTGTATTTAAGTGTTGTATGTGCTATCCTGTGTTTGTGACAAGTTGTTGGTTGCTATTTCGTATAGCGACACTTTGCATGCATGATTCTGGTTTTGAACTTGTCATTACGTGTTTCCTATTGTGTGCTAGTTACGCGAAGGATTTTGTGTCAGTGTGCGTTCACACACTAACTTTGAACCGGTTGACATGTTAGGACGTGATTAGTGGTTCCATCCTTTACTTCCTTTGCACTTATCTAACCGAGCAACTTAAGGTGAGTTCACGGCTCCTATTTCTTTAAACGTTTACAAAAACACAGGGGGAGAAAACATGTACACGTTACAGTGATATATGGGTTGATTATATTACGGTACAGTAACGTCTTTCTATTTAAAACATGTACAAGTTACAGTGATGTATGGGTGGCATACATCACGGTACAGTAACGCTTTTCTATTTAGAGTTATGTTATACGGTTATGGTCACAAGGGAGCATATATCACATGTCAGTCCCCTTAACACTTACGATGTCGTTGGTATTGGATTATAGCGAGGGAATTTTTAGTAGTACTACTGGGCCCGACAAGCCCCACTCCGCGCCAGTTAGACCGAACGTTGATGGTCACGAGTGTAGAATTTGCCTAACTTTTTAGCCATGGTTGGTGATAGGCCTGGCACAACAGGGGCAGCAACGTCAGCTTCGGATCGAACACTTTGTTGACATGACCTAGGCTAGCTACCTAAACATTTAACATGAACTGCTAAACTACATAATATTAATCTGATTCGGGTTGGATCAGGGTAACTTACGAGACACTGATTCAGGGTTGAACCAGTGGGAAACACTTACGTTTAAACTTGTGAACTAAAACCTGTGAACTCACTCATGTTGACACTTGATTTTACATGTTTTCTCAGGTTGCTAAGGTAGCACATATCAGGACTAGGATGCATTTCGGAGTCGCATTGATTTCATCAAACTTCTAGAATCACTTTTAATTACATTAGCTATTATGGTTTTGTAATTGTTACGCTTCTGCAACTAAATTGTATAAATAGTATTTTCTCATGAATGAGCAAACAGGAAAATTTTTAAACTCATATAGTGGTCGTTCAGTATGACTAATGACTGTGATCCTGGTTTGTCAAGCGCCTCGCAGTAGAACTCCGCATGTGAATTCTGAGGGTGTGACAATACCTTTTAATCTAACACAGTTTAAATACTTAATGAGGCTTAATGGTATAATAAATCTTTTGACATGAGTGGAAGCAGAGGTTGAATACGGATCGGATGACTAGTTCTCGTGATCCTCATTGGTTTGTTATCTATTAGAATTAGATTTTTTTTAAAACTAAAATACAAAAATATGTTTTTGATTTTATGGGGAGAAATGAAACGAGAAAATACAAAAACATATAAAAAGAAAAAAAATGTACAAAAACATGAAAAAGACAAAAAGGATTTTGTGTCAAAAAGGAAATGATAGTACATCAGTGGACTATCACAGTATGCTAAAGATTTGTAAAGTTTAAAAAGTTTAAACAAGTCTTACTGTAGATGTGTCGACAGGCTTTACATGTTCAGTAGATTGTTTCCGGGATATAAACTAAATTTTACAACTGCTTAGCTTGTGGATTAACATCTCTCGGATATATAGACTTAGTACTCCGAAATTTCGTTTGAGAGATTGCCTGATATGAGATACGAGGTCTTTATAGATGATTGATATCTGGGGTATTATACAAGTTCTTATGATTTTACGGAAGCAATAGCCTAGAACTTCTATAATGCTTTTTGCTAAAAACCCCTAAACTGCAGGAAATTGAAAAAATATTAAGATCTAATCAATTGCAGTCAAAAGATTCCATAATTGGAACAACACCTTAAAGTCGAGCCTTCGTCTCTTTGTCGATACGTTGGTATTAACCTGAGCTCTCAAGGTCTCGCACAACCCAGATACAAATATCAATTACGCTATACTCACCTGAAAGATGAAATCTAGGGAATCTTGATATGGGAGTATATTCTGAGATAGGAACCATAGTTAAGTCTAGTTTCTTAATTCTAACTAACATATATTGGAACAATTGAGAAATGTGTTGAAGTTTAAGAGGACAAACATATCAACAATCTTGGTAAACAGGTTTAAAACTTAGGGGCTGTTTGGCAACTTATGAATGGTAGTGCTGAATCAGTAAGAGGTCTGAACCATTAAGAGCTGAACCAGTAAGAGGTCTGAACCATTAAGAGCTAATATAATGCTTAACCGTTCAGAGGCAAATGTCTGACCAATTCAAATTAGAGGTCTTAACCATTCAGACTCTGTATAATACTTAACCATTCAGAGGCAAATGTCTGAACCATTCAGACTTCTGCTCACGAAACAAACAGTCTGAACCATTAAGTGCTGAACAGTCAGAGGTCTGAACCATTAAGAGCCTCATTAAGAGGTAAACAAACAGCCCCTTAGAGGCATCAAAAGGTCAACAGTACTGGTGATATGTCTCAAACAACTGATATGATCCTTAGACACAAATTCACAAAAATATGTCTGTAAATATGTTTGTACAAAGATTCATTTTGATTACAGATTAAAACCAAAAAGATTTTCAGTGTGTTTTAGCATAAACTTTCTAAATAAAAAAGTTTTGTTTCTATCTTGTTTTTCAACAACCAATGATGGAAAGCGGATCTTCGAAGTTTGGAAAGGTGCTAAAAGTTGAGAATTTTGATGACAACGGGTTGGGAGCTAATTTTAAAATCAAAATGAACGAAAACGATTAAAAGTTCATTAATTTGAAACTTTAAAATGAAGAAAAACATCAGTTTGTTCTTAACGGGTCAAACTGAGGTCATTAACTTGGACTCGGCAGACAAATCAGTTAACCGAGGTCATTAACTTGGACTTGGTCAACTGAGTGGATTTTCAGAACTGTTAAACATGTGAAAGTTCAGGGTTTAAAATGTAAAAAATTAAAAAGTTTTGTTTTAGGCTTGAACAAGTTCGGCTGAAGTTAAGGTAGATCCGAGTTATAAGGTTAGCTAACTTCGGGCGAAGTTGTATGTTGAAAATTGTTGTTCAAAGTGCCAAGTTCGCCCGAAGTTACCAATGCCATATATATCACTAACTTTGGACAAACCTTCATTTCATCTGTTTGATCTTATTGAGCGAACTTGAGAGCTGTTGAGCGAACTTGCTAATTTGCAATTGTTATACCGTTATTCTGTCCAAATTGAGACTTGATATAAGTGATTGGCACACTTATATCGATGGAAGAGGTATATATCATCTTTAAAATCCATGATTTTGATGTGTATTGGATGTTTCGGATTTAAATTTGTAAAAAACAGTTAGATCTAGGGTGTTTAAAGTAAAATTGATCAACCAAAGTGGTTAAATAACATGTTTAAATCACAAATGAATCAAAAACTTGAACTTTGGACCTTGAATGGATGTTGCAGGTTTGAGAATTTGAATTGGGGACGACGCCAAGTTCGCCCGAACATCGTCATGAAGGTTTAACCAACTTCGGGCGAAGTTGTGTGGATGTTAGAATAATCCTGTTTGGTTAACTTCAGGCGAAGTTATGTCTAACTAGGTTCAAAAAGTGCAAACATGTTAAGTTCGTCCGAAGTTTTTTTAAAATGAGATAAGAATTATGTTTATGACAACTTCGAGCAAAGTTATAATAACATGTTTAGAAATTGTGTAATTTTGTCAAGTTCGCCTGAAGTTTTGTTAAAATAAACAAAAACATGTTAATATGGCAAGTTTGAGCGAAGTTGATCTAGTGTGTTGTTATAATTTGTTAAATTTTGCTAAGTGTTTGTGATTTTCATGTTGCAGATTGTTCAGCTTTCGTTTTCGAAGTTTCACAAAACTTGCATATCATTGGATACGAAGATATATCCTTCCCTGGCTGCATTCTCGGATGGTTTGGAGTTTATGGGTCGTATACCAGTAACAAAAGCCATTACAGACAAGCATATTGTTTATCGCTCGCATGTTTATTTCTTCTGGAATTCAGCAAAATTTGACGAAGCTAACAAAGTCATTACTTCTTTTGTTTGCGTTGGAAATAAGGATAAGTAGATTAAAGTCACGGAAGCTAATATCCACAGAGTTTTGGAATTCAACCATAGTGCTGATGATCCGATAGGTTTTAAAGAATGAATGGTTAAAGGTTGTTTTTATTGAATGGGATATCGTGGATACGTTAACGAATCTTCATTCAAGAAAGGCGGGCTCGGTCTTCCATATAAATTCTTTATGCATGCACTTATTCACGCTTTCAGTCACAGGAAAGCAGGTTTGGATGATTTACAAGATTATATGATGTGTATGGTGACTGCGATGGTACTGAACAAGAAATTTAATTATTTTGGAGTTGTTTTCGAGCATATGTCAAGGAATATGGGCAAAGATAGATTTGTGATGTATCCACGATTTGTCCAGATGCTTATCGATGATAAATTCAAAAATATTGTGAAGGATCCGAACGACATACTTTATTTGAGCCACATGGATGAAACTACTATATATAAGCTTTTGACATACCAAAGAAAAGAATCTCCTCCGATCGCGAAACCAGTTTTGGTGCTATTGTTAAAGCCTACTACGTGTCACCACCTGATGAGAAATAGAGGAATGCTGGAAGTGGTGAGATAAGGATGAAGTTGAACTGCTGAAAGGTTTCAAAGAAAAACGTAGCGCATCGTTTGTAAAGAAAGTTGTTGAAAAGCCAAAACGTAAAAGGGCTTCTAAGAAAGTTGAAACTATGTTAGTTGATGAACCTGATAATGAACAAGAAAATATTGAAAATGTTGCGGGTTCTAGTGCAGCAGTGAATGTAGAAAGTCAAGAAGTTGAGACTGAAACTGCTGAAGGTGATCGGGGTGATGTTATTTCTGCTACTTCAGATAAGGATGATTCTTTAGAGAAACGTCAAAAGATTGCTAAAAGGACTTGGAAGAAGAACGTTTGAAGAAACGTGGTGATGGAGAGTATGTGCCATCTGAAGAAGATTCTGATGAAGATAGACCAAAGAAAAAGTCAAAGCGCTCTAAATCAAAGGCCGGTGATACAAAGAAAACAACTGGATCTCCTAATACAAAAGGAAGAAAGTTGGTTAGAAAAAGATATGCTATCCAAATGAGAAAAAAAGGTTATATCTTCACAGAAATCTCCTGTGCAAGATCAACAGCCTCCTACAAACGTTCAAGTTCAAGAAACTCCAACTGTTTCTGTACAAGTGCCACAACAAACTCCACACGAGCCTACTTCTGCTTCTAAACCAATCTCTCCACAACAACAAACAATACCAAAGCAAGCAACACCAAAGTCTACTCCAAAGCAGCATACTCCTCAAAGTCAAACATCTGCTCAACGACAAGAACCATACTTTTCTAATGAGTTTGGAGATTTTCCGTTACCTCCATGTATTGTTGAAACGAAAATTTATTCTGGTGAATTACTTGACATGTTTAACGAGTCAAAGGTTCAAGAGTTGGAGAGAAGAATTAAAGCTCTTGAAGATCAAATCAAGAAAAATGAGACCGAGAAAGATATAATGGAAGACAGGTTAAATTTCTGGAGAATGATCGTGAGTATATGAAAGTAGTGATCGATAGCCTTGGTACAGATAATGATAGGCTAAGAAAATTGATTGCAGAGCTCGAAGCAAAAAGGCACTAAACAACAAAAGATTCAATATGCTACAACATGTTCTAGCTAACAATCTTGGAATAGATTTCATCGCTGAATACAACAAATTGGGAGTGCAAGATGAGAAAGAACGAGCTGAAAAAGAGTTAGCAACACAGAGAAAGAGAAAGAATGTTGAAATTATTATTGAACCAGTAATTGGTGAAGGTTCAAAGTCCTCTAAAGTGCCTTTTATTGAAGAAACACCTGTTGCAGAAACTCAAGAAGTTCAGAATGTTGAAATAGCTCAAAATAATGAACAAGCCGATGAAACTGTAAAAGCTACTGAAACAGAGAAATAAACTGAAGAAAAAGAGGATGATAATGACGAGAATGATAAAGATGATGATCCTGTCGATGATCCAAAGGATGATTTAGATCATGGTAACGATGATGATGATGGTCAGGGTGGAGTTGGTGTGAAAGTGAATTCTGCAAAGTTTTCTACAGACTTGATTTTGATACATTGATGAACGACAAGCGAATGCTGAAGATGTATAAAGTAAGGGGGAGCAAGAAGGCCCTAAAGATGTCGATGACTCAGATGCAGTTACTGCTAAGCCATTCGCAGCTGTTTCTGATCAACAACCCCTAATTCTGATGCTAGAGCATAATGTTGAAGAGGGAGAATTTGTTGTAACATCCGTCAAAAATCGGATTTACCAAACCCGCTCCGTTTAATAACCGAACGATCAGTTAAAAATTTCGTTGCGTATTTAATGCCCAAAATAATTTTAAACGATACATAATAAATAAGTATATTGGAATATATAATTTATATTTGAAAAAGTCTTAAAAATAGTGATTTAAAAATAAATTAGTGCTGCCGGGTTTCGAACCCGGGTCAGCCAGCGTTTCAGCAAACAACTTATCTTCCAACCATCCAACCACTGCGCCACTTGTGTTTCTTGTTCAATATTGAAGACAATTAATTCATAACATGAGTATCGAATTCAAATACCGACGCGCCCAATTGCAGTCGTCGGAAATTCCGACTATCTCGCTAAGATTGGACGGTTACTTCAGTTATAACGTAAACTTTAATCACTACATCGGTTATAACCGATGCCTAAGTCCGCGACACAAGTTATAACCGCCGGAAAGTTTCTAACCGACGAATCAAGTCGGAAAACGGGCCAAATACGTCGATGTCCCGCTCTATAAATACCTCCTCGAACCTCTGCTAGCTTTTTCGCTCACAATCACACCTTTACCGGACGTAATTCCACTCGCCGGAAAAGTTCTGCACCTCGCCGGAAAACCGAGCCCTTCACTTCTGAGCCTTACTGAACACCCAGAACTTATACCGAAGCCACTCACATCCATCTCAAGCTCTCTGAAGACTCTCTGCCGCAAGACACACGTCGCCGAAGTTTCTGCTGTCACCGGAGTTTCGCCTGAGAAACAGAGGAGTCCAGTTCGGTATACCTTACGCCTAATTTTTCATTCTTTTTATTTATCTCACCTGTAATTAACCTCAAAACACTAAAAGAACATGATTTAATCGACGAATCAGTCGGACGATAGTTCTGGTTAAATTCGACGAAGAAGACGAAGTTTTCAGTAGTCTATAAGTTTAATTTAAATCAAGATATAACTCGGGTTAGACACACAGTCCAGTGGTGGACTGTGTGCACATAAAGCACGCTTACGTCTCGAGTTCGAATCTTGTCCCACGCACCTTCGCCCTAATAAAAATGTTCCTTTTTTTAACCGAACCGGAGTCACTGCGTAAGATGTTAAGTTTAATAAAAACCGGAATAATAACCAAGATAGACACACAGTCCAGTGGTGGACTGTGTGAATGTTTAATCACAGGTCACGAGTTCGAGTCCGGACTACCGCACCGGTCCGGACAATTATCAAACTTTTTATTTAAGACAGAAATGAAAATATTTAGTTTGTATATAAGTATAATAAAAATCGGTTTATTTAACAAGTTAGACACACAGTCCAGCGGTGGACTGTGTGTTAACTCAACCCACAGGTCCCGGGTTCGAGACCTGTGGAGCGCCCCGGTTCGATGCTTTAAAATTGTTTTTAAAATAAATGATTTTCTGTTTAATTCAATTAATATATAAATATAATTAAAAACAGAAATATTTCGGGTTAGACACGTAGCTCAGTTGGTAGAGCTGCGTGCACGCGTACGGGAGGTCTCGGGTTCGAGCCTCACCCAGCGCACACAATTACACATGCGAACCGGTCAACAGTCAATGGTCAACGGTCAACGGTCAAAAAGTCAACATTTTTTTTATTATTTTTATTTATTTATTTTAATTAAAAATCAATTAAAAATACTTAAAAATAGCATTTTTAAGGTTAGAAAATAGCCTTAAACTCACAAAAATACACCCAACAATCCTACTAAAATTGATTAATAAAAACCCATTATTTACCAAACCATTATGTTATTATCTAGGTTAGTTTCACTCGTGGGTAAAACCAACTTCGTGCGCATTCAACATCATCAACCAAACGCACCCACTGTGAGTGAATCTTACAACTCCCCTTTTTAATTACACGTTTTGGGGTGTGTCATGTGTCATAAATTAACTCGTTTATTTAAATTTGTGCCATACCATATTGTGATCTAAACTTAGATTGTATACATTGCTTGTAGTTATGTATTTCATTTTGTCTATTTATATGCAAATCATTCATTAGGCCCATCAGTTCCTCGTGTGAGACGAGTTGAGCAACGCGTGCCTCAAAACAAATCCATTATTGTTCGTGTGTGTGTTATTTAGTTTATATTGTTTGTAGTTATGTATTTCATATTGTTAAGTATATGCAAATCATTCATTAGGTCCATCAGTTCCTCGTGAGAGACGAATTGAGCAACGCGTGCCTCAGAACGATCCATTATTGTTCATGTGTGTATTATTTAATATTAAATTGATTGGTGAATAAGTTTACATCTATTTTTACTCATGTGTGGTTGTGCACTTTATTTTATAATCAATTAAATAAACTTGTTCAAATGTTTTCCATAGGATTCACTCGCCAACTTTTTGTTGATCCAAAAACCCTTTTTACACATGATACAGGTGAACAGGATGAAGCAAGGAAAACATAGGAAATGCCTTAGAAGAAAACAATGAAGCCTAGATTGATGTTTAGGACATGATGTAATATTGATTGTAATTTCCCATTAAAGTGTATTAATGAATATGAAACATTAAAATAAATGTCATGAGCTTTGATGATAACCCAATCATGCCCCGATCACCTTTTCCGCTGCGGGTCGGGTGTGACAGATTGGTATCAGAGCCATGACTATAGGGATATAGGATAGGTTATTAGACCCTTAGAGCCTATACTATAGTTTGCCTAAATTTTAATTGTTTAGGTGGTTACATACAAACTTATGATATTTATTTGTTTCATATTTGTTTATACTTATAGTCAAACATACATACTTACATACACGTTCATCATACATATTTCAATGTTCATATATTCAATTCATCTTCATACTTTCGTTATTCAAAGATTTTGTTGCAATTTTCAAATCTCATCAAAGTAAGTTCTGCGACGGGCATGTAGTAACTGGAAGGGTACAAGTACCGGTAGTCGGAACGTCCGGTCTAGGTTGGCATTCGTATAAATCCAATATAACGGACCAGTTTGCCTACCTGGGGACTAACGATGAGAGTACGAATGACCTATTAGGCCAAAGCATGCCACACCAAACGTCGTTCGAACTAACCCCACTTTGAGGTGTCACCGTGTCTACACCTGGACACATTCCGAATCTCATACGTTATATACATATTTCTCGATTTTCTCCGGGTTTTAGTGTACGTAACAAGGCTAACACATGCGAACCATATGAAAAACCCGGTATTCATGGGGGCCCACATGATTACGAAGGTGAAGTATGGCGGCATGTAGGGCCTAATGACGAGCAAAGCCCAAGACATCCTATGGATGTAGTAGATTTATTTTCTATATTTATTTTATGAATGTTCATTCCTAAATGCGACCCATGATCCCAAAAACATCCAACTCATACTCATGATGCGTATTCCTTGTAGATGTCGTCTAGCCTCGCCCGTAGGAAGATGAGAGCAGGAAAAGCCCGCAAGCGCATGGCTGCCCAAATCGCTCAACAAATGGCTGCCGTAATACCCAACATTGTAATCCAAGTCCAACAAGCACTTACCGCGAATCCTGTCAATCAAGAAGATCAACACGTTATCAACCCTCCCCCAAATATCACTAAATGCACCTACAAGCATTTCAAATCATGCGACCCTCCAAAATATGAAGGGACTGAAGGTGTCACCGCTCTCCTCCATTGGTTTGAAGAAATGGAGAACACTTTTCTAAATTGCGATTGCCCCGATGATCGCAAAGTGCGATATGCTACCGGTCGATTATATGGGATAGCACTTACTTGGTGGAATACAGAGAAGGCCAAACGAGGCATTGACAATGCTATGACTTTAACTTGGGATGAATTGAAGGAAATCATGACCAGACGATTTTGTCCAAGGAGCGAAATCAAGAAATTAGAAGATGAGTTTTTATTCGTTGAAGCAAAAGGAAGGAGACCACACCACGTACAACAAAAGATTCCTCGAGTTAAATCAAATGGTTCCCAACTTGTTCACTCCCCTCTACCGTTTGATCGAGCACTACATTCGTGGTCTTCCGTCAAAGATTCAAGACTCTGTAATAAGTGCCACACCTGCAAACTTGGAAGCAGCAATGGAGTTAGCTACAGAGCTCACCGAGAACCGAATCCGGAACAAAGACTTCAAGGAGGAGAAGAAGAAGGATAAAGCATCGACTGAAACCTCCGACTACACCCAAACCGAATCCCCTTCTCAACCCATTTCTAAGAGAAAAAGAGACGGGCAACTTTTCGCTACTATCCAACGAAATCAACCAATTTCACACGCATACCCATCCAAGCTATCCCAATCACTCAAGTAGCACCCAACTCAACTTACCGAAATAAGAAACCATACCTTGGACCTCACCCTCGATGTAACACCTGTTTTTATCACCATTCCCTTACCTTACCTTGTCGACTATGTGCAACTTGTGGACGCTATGGTCATTTGAGCAAGGTTTGCCGCACCCCTCAAAACCAAATCTCTCCCCCTACTCAAAACATGATCCAAACCTATCATCAACCTCAATACCCCATGTTCCCATATGTTCGAGCTTGTTTCAATTGTGGCACCCTACCCACTTTGAAACACGTGCCCTCGATTGGTTAACATCATAAACGCTCAAGCTCAATCAAACCCAGTTAACCAAGTAAACCAAGAAAACCCAATCACTAGGCCACCAGCAAGAGGAAGAGTTTTCAACATCAACGCCAATCCTGACGAAGATAATGACGGCCCAAACAAAAACACCCAACTAGTCCCCTTCACCGAAAATCAAGATTCAACTCCAATCGTTTAGTTTTATGTTTTTCTTTATGTTTTAGGAATTACATAGAACCAATCATAACTTAAGGATAAAGCCAAGGAGAATTTGACAAGAATATGGTGGATACGCCGCTGGTACTTCCTATATATAAGTATTCTTGTCAAAGGATCAGAGGCATTGTCAGGCGGTTATGGAAGTTCCATGTATAAAATGGAGTGATTATTGTTTATTATTTTCAGTACATGCAATACGATCGGCTCCGTTTGATTGAGCCTTGATCGCACAGACATTTTTCATTTTCAGTATCTTGTGGTTGTTGTGTTTGTTATAGAGTCACATAGAACTAATCATAACTTGTGGATAAAGTCAATGAAAATTTGACAAGAATATGGTGGATACGCCGCTGGTACTTCCTATATATAAGTATTCTTGTCAAAGGATCGGAGGCATTATCAGGCGGTTATGAGAGGTTCCATGTAGGATTTAGTATGTTTTGGTTGAAGTTTGTTCATCATACATTTCAGTGTATTCAATTTCATAATTTATAGAAGTTGAGCTATGTCTCACTTCCACAATGACTAACCTCTCCATCATAACAAACGAGAGAGGTACTGTCATCATTCAAATATGTATACTTTCAGAATTTAGACTCAAGCTGTGGTTGTTGTGTTGTTTATGTTTTATAGTCACATAGGACTAATCATAATTCACTGATAAAACCAATGAAAATTTAACGAGAATATGGTGGATACGCCGCTGGTACTTCCTATATATAAGTATTCTTGTCAAAGGATCAGAGGCATTGTCAGGCGGTTATGGGAAGTTCTATGTAGGATTTAGTAGTTTCTTGGTAACTAATCATAACTTGCGGATAAAACCAATGAAATTTGACAAGAATATGGTGGATACGCCGCTGGTACTTCCTATATATAAGTATTCTTGCCAAAGGATCAGAGGCATTATCAGGCGGTTATGAGAAGTTCCATGTAGGATTTAGTATTGTCTTGGTTGAAATTTGTGTTACATTCATATCATCTCATTATCTAAAG